>VZTY01034113.1:454521-485559 GCA_013400935.1 Turnix velox | reverse complement strand
ATATATATAATATAAAATATAATATTATAAAGCACACAACTATCTTACAAAGCTAGCACTTTAGTTAAGCTGTGACAAGAAACTACTCTGCCCCAGAGCAAATTCCAAATAAACTTATTATTCTGCATTTGCAGTAAGCAACACATGTGTACAAGAGCAGTTACAATCTATTCAGCTAACATTCAACTAGCTCCTATTAAATAGCATATGCCCACACCTTAGAAAGACAATATAAATCTGATTACGGATAGAATTAAAATGGTTTCAATGTAATAACCACCCAACACAGGTAGCAAGTAATTTGCAAGATTTACACACAGATCTAAGACACTAACACACACTTCTGCAGATAATTCCACCCGCTGCTACAAAAGCTATGCTTTAAGATCATATATAGATTAGTATATCTGCTGATGAGAAATATCCCTACTGTAAAAGGAAGAGTTTGCTGTAATGAGGAATGCCAGCCAAGGAAGCTGTTTAGGGAAAGTAATTTCTTAGATTATCTGGAGAAAAAAAGAAAAGAAGATACCTGTAGGACCAAGACAAAAGAAGGGGAGAATTAAAGATAGGATGATTAAATTAGCATTTAACTTGAAAGGCAAACATACACTTTCATCTAAATACTACAGTCCTATTGCAGTACTAGTAAAATTAAAAGATTATAGACATTTTAATGACTTTTTTCCAGTTCATTTAGCGCACTTACCAGCATTTTCTGTATAGAGTTTCACTGATGGGTCAGTTGTGTTTCCTCTCTAAAGTGCTTTGAGGGAGCTCAAGTGCATCCTCTTCCTCAGTCTTTGAAGTGTTTACCTGTACCACCAGCTTTGAAAGTAAAAGGCAACAGGCAGGCAATGCAGAGACAGGAATGAGGCTGAGTACAATATTATATTACTAGAAAAATATTCTAGTGTTGCTCTCAACTCTTACAGGGACACAAAGTCCATCCTTTTTTTTTCTTTAAAGCAAATTTTTAGATACTGTTTAAAAGATTGTATTTAAAATTAACATTTTGGAATTAAGTCAGCAATATACCAGTTGCCAATAATAAGAACAAGTAATCTGAAGCCATACACATTATATACANCTTTTTTTCTTTAAAGCAAATTTTTAGATACTGTTTAAAAGATTGTATTTAAAATTAACATTTTGGAATTAAGTCAGCAATATACCAGTTGCCAATATAAGAACAAGTAATCTGAAGCCGTACACATTATATACACATTTACATAAAACAAAAAGAATTCTTAATAGAATTAATAGTGTGCTGTAAGAAAAAGCAATCAGAAAACTCCCAGTATTAAACAGAACAGAAAATCACTATGGCTATTTAGAAATAATGGAAGCACATTACAATAGAAATGCTGATGAGCATGGAATTATAGAAGATAATCAGTTATGCCTATATAAACATGGAGTAAAAAGAATTCATACTACAAATGCTACAAAGTGAAGACTATGACTGGAGAAGATTAATCCATAATATAGGAGGGAAGAAGTAAGTCTTTAAGGGACAAGTGAGATTTATTCAACATTCACATAAAATATTTCATATTCCAAAACAGACTAGAAATTAAATCTACAAGTTTGTCATGATTATAAATAAAAACATTTCTAGAACCCCAAAATTAAGTCTACAGAATGTCTACAGAAGTTTTCCACACATGAATTTAAAAGAACTGTCAAGGAGCTTACAGACTACTGTTTGTTACTCATCTTTACATTAAAAGGACAAGTATATGATAGCCAACACAGGAGAATTGATGCCACTGACTGAGCTAAGAAAGTTTCTACAATGCTGAAAGCTTAGCAAGCTCTCGAAGCTCTCATTTGCATGACATATATTATACATCTGCTGACACAGCAAAAGGATCTTGCCTCTTATATAGGAGAAGTTAAACCCGACTTTTTCTGTTTAATTAAATGCTAGCAGACAGGCTGTACAATATTAGAGGATCTAAATAAGACTACGCATGAGCAAAATCTTGTGAATTCATTCAGTTTCATCCTTCTCCGTTCTCTGCTATTGAGACAAAAAAAAAAGAAAGCTAGTGGTTGTTGCTTCTCCCACCTTCTCAACTGTTGATCTTATTTTGGGGGAGATGTGTTAAATTTTTTTACAACTAAAGTCTAAAAATAGGTTCAAGAATTCTTTTTCTTGACCATGGAAGAAACAAAAGTATCATAAGCAATGGCAAAACTTAGTGTATTTCCACATGAAATTAGCAAGAAGAAACTTTGGAATAATATTGAAGCGAGAATATTTCATAGTTTCTGAGGAAATACTGCACAGAATAAAGCAGGTGCCCTGACTAGAGGGGAAGGGATTTTACTAATATTAAGATATTAACCCTAAAGGTGAAGTGAAACATAATATAAATTTCCCTCTATTAGCCAAGAAAAAGTCAACGTAAACACTAGCATATAAAAGAAAGTGACTAGAGGCAAAACACTTGTAGAGACAATGAACAAGAATAAAATACTTCATATTCCAAAAGTGACTAGAATAGATAAATCGTTTGTTGACTAACCAAGAGAAAGTTTCCAAATCAAGCTAGCAACCATGTAACAGATTATTACAACCTCAATATTTGCTGCAAAGGAAGCCTCAGAAGTTAAAACTACAGAACACCATAGTTTTCACTGAATGTTTGCATGTGATTCAGCACCAGCAAAAAGGCCAGAAGAATGGCAACGCAAAAATTCAGTATCCTCCACAGAGGAGCTTCAACCCCACATGCATCAGAAACCCAGAACCTCTCATTACTATAAAGTGAGTCAGAGACATTTCAACAGTTGTTCCTCTTCTACATTTCTTAAATTCTTGATTCATCATTATTTTATTAATACTCTTCCTTCTCTTTAACTGTTAACTTCCCATTTAATAGATTAAAAGTTGACAACTGAGATGCAGCTCAATTCCTGTGGCCAGGACCTGTGGTGGGAGTAGCTGAACAAGCTTACTCAGACAAGTGGTCATCTTTGGCAACTACACAAGGGTCACTAGAGAATCACAAGAATTGCAAGGATCTATATCCAGTCTCAAGTCACAGTCTCACCGTTTAATCTTTATTTACCTTTTAAGAACCATAGTCCATTTATGAACTTTTTAACCAGAGGGAAAACTGACATGACTACAGGAGAGACACTTCACATTTTCACAGATAAAACATCTGTGCATTTACCACTCATTTTGCTAAGTCTTCATGGAGCAGGGAACACAACAACCACTTAATATGCTTGAAAGAAAATCATTTTATTATAGCCTGTAGAGAAGAGGTCAACACCTTCATACACACAAGTGGAGCGAGTCTCACAACTTTTGGAAAACATGGTTCTTGCTTGGCTCATTTGTTCTCGCATAGTTCTTGGCAATGGAAAGGTGTGAGGAGCAGCAGCAGGTCTGCGTCTGTTCCCCTCAGAGGAGAGGTTCAGCTGTCACTATTTTCTGCAAAGACTGACACGTGCAATAAATGCAGCCCGCTCTTTGCATTCCACCCTGGCCAAATGAAGTAGAGGGGGGCAATGGGAAGAAGAGTGACAGTACTACTCTTGTATAGTTGTGATCCCTTTTGATTCAGCAAAACTTGTTGAGCCTCAAAGTCACGCATAGAAACACTTCCCTGTAGGAGTTATGATCACAGTGTGATCACTTCAGGTGTACAGCATTAGTGACAGAGCTTCAATTGGAAGTGAACTTCACATAGCCTTGTTGGAAGAAAACTCTTTCACAGAAGTCTAAATAAAGTATTAACTCTTAAAAGTTACTTCAAGATTTATCTGGAAGTGATTCTGAGTTTGGCATTTGATTTTTTTTTTATTCCAAATAAAATTCCCTTTAAGGGACTTACCTTTTCCAGTGCCAACGAATCCACAGGCTCAAGACTGATGGAAGCCAGGGACTGCAGAGCTGACAGACTTAATCCACCTGCTAAAAAGGATCATGCTGGAGCTCGTAAGAACCACAGCCACACAGTCCAAATCTAATTGACTTCAGTCAGTAAGAAGTCCCTACAAAACTTTATTTCTCACTCAGGCAGAATCACAGAACCAACTTGGGGTGACACCAGTCCTTAAGGGGGCACAAGACACACAAGAGCAAAGATTTGCTCCCCAAAGGCACTCTTAATAAGGAGGAAAAAAATACTCCACATCAAGCTATACTGCAGAAATGAAAAGAGAACTGCAAGGCTGACATTAAATTTCCTCTTACAGATGTTGGCACAAAACTCATTTGAGTTCTCTTGTCAAGCTGACAAGACCACAGCTACAATCTGGACATAGAAACCAGCACTGTCAGTCTACCATGTCTCTCACTTCAGAACTACAGAAGCATCAACGCTGTGAGAATTCAGAAATACCCTTCCTAAGTAAAGCCTGCTCCACTTACTATCTCAGCTAGTACAACCTTGTACGTCTGTACAGAACAGCCATTTCAGGCCAAACTAGGCAAAAGTCTTCCAGTTTCAGACAAACATCATACAGTGTTTCACACTCTCCAAAACAAAGCCTAATGTATCCCAAGGCTGACATTTTCCCCTCTGGCAGCAACTCTGACTAAATAGACAAAAAACCCATCAGGAACCCATTTAAGACCTCTAGCAACAAGGGAGAGCTTCTCTTCAACGTTAGTCATCTTTTTCATCCACAAGACAGAAACATACCTTATATCTAAATATTCTTTCTCAACACATAGCCCACAGCTATTGATATTGCCAGTAAAATAGTCTTTCCAGTATTTCTATGTGGTCACAATGTTCTGGGATTTTTTAAGTCTTTTTGTTTTTCAGTGAACCCCTTCGCCAACTCTGTCTTTTGGGACTCTTCAGCATCTGAAAGCAGGCAAGGCTTAAGAAATTACTCTTGCTTATGAAGTCATTTTCTCTCAATATCACTCCAAGAATTTTATCAGAAATCATTAGCACTCTAAAAAACAGTAACCAAGATTGGGATGCTATATCCAAGCATCCCTCTTGCTCACAATTCATCTGCTTTGTACAAACTTGCTTTCATCATGAGTTGAATATGCTTCAAATGACACAGCACAAATATTCACCAGACACCACACAGATCTCTTAGAGCTCTCAAGTTACCAAGATCCAACCACCAGCTTTTTTCAACACAGCACAGGGAAGCACAGAGTAACCACACCTCTTTCTGGAAGGAAGACAATTCCACACACAATTTTTAAACAAAACTTTTGTTAACACTATAACAACCAACCTCTACATAAATTCCTCACTTGATGTTATTGCTTTCCCGCCTTCTAGTGTTTTGAAGAGTACACTGCTTGGAGGTTTAAGGCACATATTAGAAATAAGTAATTTTCAAAAAACAAGCCTACATTATGCATAAACACCCACTACTTTTACATAACAAATGAAGCTGCTGAATGCCCTCTGTGGTATTGGTTTGTAGGTAGCCATTAAACAGAACTGGATGACATGAAGAGCATACAAAAGACAAACCACACGTGTAATTATGAATATGTACTTATGCTTCAAGCATTTCTGTCATAGTGTATTTTTTATAATATATTCGAAATAAGCAAGAGGGTTGGAGGGTTTCTTTTAATTTATTTTCCTATGACAAATAAATCTATGGCCAAAGTAGCACCTTCCCACGAACTATATGGTTAGGAGCAGGTACAGTAGAGGTGGTTAGGTGAAGGAAGGAGTAAGAAGGTTGCAACTGTAGCACTGGAAGAAACCTAAAAGAGGGGAGAAACCTGCAAAATCATATTCTAAACTAGTAGCAAACAAATGGAATCAGCTGGTACCTCTTCCTATTTCTCCACAGTCAATTAGAAGTATCCGTATTAAAATGTTCTGTTGCAGCAGAATATCAACTGTGCACAAAACGTGGACAAGGCATCAGATTCTCATGTCTTTAATTCCTTTCAAAAGCCTTCATCAAGTTGCTTTGAAATTCAGCACTTCAATTTTAATCTATAAAATGACACTCCAAAATGAAATATCTAGATGCTCCTGAAATACAGCACCTAAAAAAAATCCATACTGTGGCTTTTAGATTAGTCATTTAGTGTTTAATCAGCCTCATTACTAGGCATCCAACCATCACTTCTAATGAGTACCTTGATGGAATACTAGATCACAAGATTGTGGATGTGTGTCCCAAAAAGAAGACGAGGGCCGTACTTCAATTATCACAACATACAACAACAATTGTAGAATTTATGAAGTCCCCACAACCAGGATCTAGACAGCCCTTTATCAGTAAACACAGGCAGGAAGTAGCCCTATTCTTGGGCTGTTCTCAGCCACCTTCCCAGCTGTGCAAGTTGAAACAGCAAAAAAATTAAGATAAAATTATCTTCCACACTGAAGCACACTGCAATTCAAGTCCAGCACCTAGAGAAGAGGAATCTTAAAGACAGCCATTAATAGATACTGCTTCTAGATACATTTGCTTCAAAGTGATAGCTTCAATGAGGTACAAACATCTCACTAATAGAATAGTCACTCCACAACACAGCAAGCCTACAATGCTCGAAAATTATGCCTTCTACCATAAACTCAGATTTACCATCTCCATGCCCCTGCTACCACCCCTTACAATACACTCCTTTGAGGAGCACTCTCATCTCCTAACTGGCCATGGCAACCTCATGAAGTTCAACAAGGCCAAGTGCATGGTCCTGCACTTGGGCCAGAGCAATCCCAAGCACAGATACAGGCTGGGTGGAGAGTGGCTTGAGTGCAGCCTTGAAGAGAAAGACCTGGGGGTGTCAGCAGATGACAAACTCAACATGAGCAGCCAGTGTGCACTTGCAACCAAGAAGACCAACCAAATCCTAGGCTGCATCAAGAAAAGTCAAGCAGGTCAAGAGAGGTAATTTTGCCCCTCTACTCAGCTCTACTGAGGCCCCAGCTAGAGTATTGTGTCCCATTCCGGACTCTTGAACATAAGAAGGACACTGAGCTGTTGGAGCAGGTCCAGAGGAGGGTCACAAAGATGATCAAAGGGCAGGAGCAGCTACCTACTGGCTGAAGGAGTTGGGGTTATTCAGGTTGGTGAAGAGAAGTCTTAGGGGGAACCTCATAGTAGCTTATCAATACCTGAAGGGGGCCTACAGAAAGGCAGGGGTAGGACTTTTAACAGGATATGTGATGGGAGGACTAGAAATAATGGATGCAAATAGGAAGAGGGTAGATAGAAGAAAGAAATTCTTTACGGTGAGGGCAGTGAAACACTGGAACAGGTTGCCCAGAGAGGTAGCGGATGCCCTCTCTCTGGAGGTGTTTAAGGCCAGGCTGGACAAGGCACTGAGCAGCCTGATTTAGTGGGTGGTGTCCCAGCCTATGGCAGGGGGGTTGGAACTCAATCTTTAAGGTCCCTTCCAGCCCAAACTATTCTATGATTTATTAAGAGCAGAAATAAGAAAGAGAGATAGAGTCGTGTGCAGACATCTAAATGTGAGAATCAGCTATGTGTACTAGGCTTTTCAGAAGCAGTTTAAGTCTGAACAAGTAAGGATACAGTGTTGAACGCTCTGCATATTTCCCACAATAACCACTAACATGAGCCCTATTAGGACAGCATCTAAGCATCCCTAGCAATGTCTATTCTCATTACTGTAAAGCTGAGAAGTATTTTCAATTAATTCAGAAGAATACAGAGGAAAAAAAAAAGAAATCCAGAGAACAGATACCAGGATTCTGCCACCTAGTGGCATCCACAACTTAAAACGATTTCTACCCTGTTATTATCACCTTTTTAATTATTATTATTATATGTAACTGGAAGCATTTGACAGCACAGAACAGAATGATAGTTTCACCAGCACTGAAATTACCAAGCCTGGTTCCCTGTGGCTTCATTTTAAAACTGCATGTTGTAGGACCTAAGATGAGTTTCAATTGAATCTTCTAGTTGTTCAGTCAGTCACAGTGCACTACTCTTCATCACTCCTCCAGCTCTTGTAGACTCTCTGCAGCCTAATATTGAAGTTGATTTCATGTTGTATGGTCTCTCTTAGTCATCTGCCCTTTTTCAGTACCTGCAGAGGACCCTATCCGTTTGCCACGGCTGCTGGGATCTGATAAATACCCAGACTAATAATGGTCAAGAAAGAAGAAATGGGAGACAGAGACAAAAGCAGAAAAGTAAGATTTATTTTGTCATGACACTGTCTGCATCACAGTTTGTCAATAAAGGAACTTTGCTGGCCCCAACAGCTTAAGGGATTCCCCTGCCCAGTTAACAGCATGGGTCCACAGTCAAGGCAACAGGGACAGAGGACCACAGAGACAGGAACTCCTTAAGGCAAGACACCAGCAGAAACCATCCTTTTTTGCTAGGCCATAAACTCGAAAAGCCCCTGTTCCCACTTGGGATTCAAAACCAGAAGCACTTTAATGCCTAAACTAGGTCAGTCTTTGTTTACACACAACACAGATGAGAAAGGAAGTATCACTCATTCAGCTTAGTCAGTATCAGTCCGAGCTGCCGCACTACAAAGCACAGAGCAGTGTACTGTATTTTTTTTAAGACATGAAATATTATTAAAGATGCTGTCAAAAAACACACATCACACAGATGTAGCAGGTGACAAACAACTCTTTTCCATGTAAGATGGATGCACTTCCACTGCACAAGTTTTGACAACATAATATGAAATTCTCATATTCTTGCTAGGTTATATGTATTTTCTCTCTCCAACAATTAAGAAGAGATGTATTTCCTTCTCATTCCAGCACCTAGGAAAGAAAAGGACAGGACAACCTGCCTTGCTCTGCTCTCAGTCAAGACTTCTGGGAGCTGACAGCATCCTGCTGAGGGACAAATCCAGTTCGCTGAGGCAGGATTTGACTCCCAGTAGTTCCACGCTCACAGCACTTCTACACAATCAGCCTATGCTGCAGGCCATCGAAGAAGATGCCACCTAGTAATTGCAATCTGGAAAACGAAAGTGGTGGATGCATGGAATAGTGTTACAGAACTAAATTATGTATGTTCTGATTCCATGGCTGATGAGGCAGTACAGAGTGCAAGGCTTTTGAGAAGAAGAATCAGCAACACTGAGATTGCTATTTTAGCACTGTTGTGTTTTTTCTATCCAGGTAAGGAACACCCACAAACTGTAACAGCACAATAATTAGAAAAATGTGTTTAAAAGCCTTATCTTGTATCTTGTTTCAGACATTCCCATGTAAATCAGATCCATGTAAATCAGATAAGCTTACAGGCAACTTTTGATGATAAACACTGTTCTCTTGAAAGCATCCAAACTGGCTTTTCAAAATACAGTATTTTTACTGGAGTTGCAAAATTGCGATACTAATTTGCTATCCTGGCTTCTAAGACATAAGAGGTAGGCACTCATGTGTAAAACTCTCAATAAATACATTTTACAGAAAGACCCAAAGCAGAAAGACTAAATGTGCTGCTTCTGTCCACTTCAAAGAGAAGATTGCAAAGACAAGTAAGGAGAAAAAAGATCAGAGCTACACATGCAAGTGTGCCAAAGAGTGGAAGCCCCAGCTCTGATGGCGAGAATGTCAGGCATTTCCTCCACAACACTATGTGACTGCATCTATTAGCCAGAGGTCTAAAGCAGATTTGAGTTTCCAGTTTTAGGGCAGGGATTTTTGTTTGTTTTAAAACAATGGGGTGTTTTCTCTGTCCTTCGAAAGTTATACAGTAGTGCCAAATATGCAAAACATTTAACATTAGTGTATTAATTTATAGAAGCTGAAGTTCTGGATTACGTATCTGGCAAGTCATTTAAATTCTAGCACTTCAAATTATGTAGATTGGTTTGTTGTTATGACAACAATTTTTTTTACATGTCTCTACAACAGAGTTGATCATAAAAAAGTACTATTTGTTCTCTCCTGTGCTGAAGCTAGCAGCTGTATGCTCTCTAGACAGAAAGGCAAAACTTGGATCTTTTAACACAAGTTGATATATCTGATTCTAGATTAACAATTTAGTGTACCTCTACTAAGTTATTACATCAGTGAGAATGGAGTTTTCTTGGATTTGAGCAGCAAGATTTTAAAGAATCACTTAGAATAAAGAACACTTGAAGGAATCTAGAACAACAGGGAAGAGAACACGTGCAGGAATTCAGGAGCACTGAGGCTAAAAATGCCTTTAGTTGCATGCTTGAAGTTATTATTTTGAGAAGAACATTGAACCACAAGGTCATTATCACAAGTGAAATACAATCTCCAATTGTTGGTGTAGAGGAATTCTTTATCAGTAACTAGAAGCACATACATGTGCTCAAAACACATTTACAATGAGTGGACACCTCAGCATTTGGAGAGCACATACAAACATACAGGCTACCAACAGGTTTCAGGTCACTGCAGCATCACGAGGAAAGGTAAAAGCCCATTTACAACTAGGTAGTTTTAACACCCTTAAATAGACATTTGTACTTTTGTCTATACTGTGAGCTGCTAACACTCTGGAGCAGGGCAAGAAATTAATCTCACAGGTCTTTGTAAAAGGATCTTTAAGTTTTATACAGGAGGATTTCTCAGGGACAGTAGTGTACAAGTCAAGCAGCATTTCTTTTACTGAGCACCTAGAAGGGTAGAGTAACAGAGAAAGGGTAATGAAATCAGAACAAAACCTCCTGCCTAGATCATCAGATCTGTCAGTGCTCCATTACAGGTTCTATTACATGTAGTTAGACTGAAACAATCAGAGCTAGAGCAAAACATGGCATAGTTCAGTGCTCACACAGACACACTCCTTTCTTAAAAAACAGAAGCAGAAGATGGGTTTGTCACATAGCATCCATCAGATCTAATGCTACTTAAATTCATAAGGACTACTAACCTGCAGAAACAAGGTTAGAAATGCAAAGTCTTTTAAAAAGGTGCTAATGCTCAACACAGCCCCAAGATGAGTGAGGAGAGGGGTTGTAGTTATCTGCTGAAGAGAACCACTTTCCTTTACCAGCTTTTTTGTAAGAGTTAACACGTCACGAAGTAATCCTCAGTTACTGTACACATGAGCCTTAAAATGTTCCCCTCAGTGAAATTTTTCAGGACTAAAGAAAGCACAGAGTTAGATTCATTTAAAAAAGGAACAACAGACCTTTACAAAATTATTCAAGGCCTTCCAAATTTGGAAGTAATGAGCTAAAATAGTTTACCATCATGCTACACAGCCATATAGACTTACAAAGTATTGGTATATTAAAGAGGCAATTATGAAGTCTACCAGAGGTCAAACAAAAAAAGGTAAATGCTTTCCAACACATTGTTCCTTGTTAATACAATGGTTTTGCCATAATAAATAAAGTTGTCATACTGACCAGTACATCACTGATTGTGCTATCACTGTATACAATCATCCAACACTCGCTTATCTCTGTCAGCATCAACATTGTGTATATCCAAACAAGACTATCCCTGTCAAAACAAGACCTGTGACCCTGCACACCACGTGCCAGAGGAACAGAGCTTCCTGCTTATCACACAATGTTAGTTTGATGTTTACATACCTCTCCATTTGAGATCTTTGCTCAAGTGTCTCCTGTCACATGTATAACTTCTGATCCTTAATTAACATTGCGTCTAGAAGTATACTGCTGGAAGTCACCTGCTCCATTTACTCTCTTCCCAGTTTTAACTGAACTTAAGGTCAAACACTCATTAAAACCTCCAACTTGTCCTTCCAGTCAAAGTAGACATACCTCCCCACAGCCTACTTTCCAGTATGGAAAAGAACATTTGTCAGGCACTGAACTTATCAAAAGCAAGATAGTACCCACTTCAAGATACCTGTCCTACTCTTTTCCTTCTCTTATAACGGCTGAGGGTAAAATAGGTTGTCTTGTATTCTGTTTCAGGTTAATGGGAGGAAGCATTTGAAACAGAAAAAGCAGGAAGAATGATCCTTTGTCTCTAGGAATAATCATGCTTTGACTATCCACATCCCACTGCTAGCTTTGTAGGATGCATTTGTCACACAGGTCTATGTTAAGAGCCTACAATTAAAGCTATACTTCTGTCCACTGCAATCTCAGAAACTGAAAGCTTGAAGGAAAATGAACTGTTATAAACTTGAAGATACATTATCCTCTCCATAAGCATTAGATACCCAAGCGATTTGGATGCAGAAGGTAGCAAGGCAAGGGAGGCATCTGCACAGCAGCTCACACGAGTAAGCACAGAAGGAAAATAAGCTCAGCAGAAACGACATGCATTTACATAAAATGGGAAGGAAGAAAGAAGTGCAAAGACACAGCATTAGTTTCAAATATATGTAATTTCAGTAATGCTAAGACTTAGATTTTTTTTTAAAAAGCCCAAAACCCAGCTGCTCAGTTTTAAGCTTTCTTTGATCTTCCCTCCTAACAGTTTCTGCAATGCAGTTTTCTCCCCATTAACACAAACAGCATTATTCATAATATAATTAAGTCTAAAATTAGGTCTCAGTCATACTAATATGAAAATTTTTGCTTTTGATACCTTTCTGAAATTCCTGCAAGGTTTTTTACTTTCAGGTTGAAATTTCATGGCACAGATGTTCTCTGTGAGATAACTCATCTTTAAAATAGGACATGCCAAAAGAGCCAATGCATTAGGAAGAGATCATACTTCATCAGGGAACGGTTCTCTGAGGATCCAGAGTCAGAAAAAGTGCTAAGTCCTGCAAATTTAACACTAATCCTGTGCTGTGAAGGCAAATGCACTGCCAGATGTGCCACTGTTACAAGACTGTCTTAACTATTAATAAGTTCTGCTGTTTTGGATGTACAAAGAAGTCTTCCAAAAACCAAGTTTCTATCAATATTCCTAATGTGCATTATTTCCAAATCAAATAGTCTTTCCTTTCCTATCTGTTCAGAAACAAAGCCCAAAAGCTACACCGTTATTTTCCAACATGGTTTCATTTCAGATTTCTCCTTCAAATGCATTTACTTACAAGCATGTTGAAGGGTGAAATCTGGACCTTTGCCACAACAGCATTCCTTATTGCAAATACATGCCAACCTTCAAAGTTCAGATATTTGAGCAGAAACATACATTGTTACATGAGAGGAATGAGAACTGTATCAGATTAAGCATGTTTGAAAGTATTTCACTCTCCTCTTTGCCTGATAATGCGGCATAAAGCTGGTTTTATTCTGTTCTAGTTTTTCAAAGCTGCAGCCATTAAGACCACACAAGTGAAGTTTAACACAAAAACTGATTCAACAGCAACCAAACAAGCATTCAGAATAAAACTACCTTCTCATATTTGTTATTCTAGGACTGGTCTAACAGGTATTGCAACATTTGCCAGTATAAAAGTTATTCAGTTACATGTAAAAATAATGGAATTCGAGGGGCATGTCGCAATAAGCCAGCTTAAAAGATACCAATGACTTAAGAGGCATTTTCCTTTCACCTATGAAGGACAGCAGCACATAGCTTATAGAGGTACAAGCCAGGTAATCAAGTAACAGCTCCAAAAATCAAAGCTCTCATGCAGAAATGGGTGAAGGGTGTCTTTTTAGCTAAAGGATTAACTGCATCTTCCAAAAAAAAAAAAAAACCAAAACAAAAATCACCTCAAATTTTATCCTTTATATACGTTCTGCATAAAGAAATGGCAAATGCTTGTGCTTTTGGTTGAGTATGAACTGATAAAGCAAGTCAATGCAGATCTCTAAGAGCTCAAGAGTACACAGAGAAAACCTGAGACACACAAACACCACCTTCGTTTCCATCAGAGAGCTCGGTTTGGAAGGGACCTCAAAGGGATCTCTGGTGGCAATTCCCCTGATATGGACAGGGACACCTCCCACTGAACAACAATGGTCAAAGCCCTGTCCAGCCTGGCCTTGATCACTACCAAGGATGAGGTATCCACAGCTTCTCTGGGCAACCTGCTCCAATGTCTCACCCCTATACAGTCTATGAAATTATTGAGGCCAGGTCACTTCAGATACTGACTCTTCACGTGAACTCAGCAGGATTTTGAGATAACTGGACTGGCATTACATGCTCCAATGTCTCACCCACCATAGCATCTTGATGAAAAAAAATTCCTTCTCTCACCCCCAAACTTCAGAGCCTCCCCTGAAGTCTGAAGAACCAACTCCTCTTAACCATCTGGAGCTAATTCTTAGCAAAGTAGGACTGCAAGAATGAGGAGATGCAGCTTATTAGACTGCAGCCTGTTACTGGGGCTAAAACAGATGGCATCTCATCACTTCTCACACTCTGGCCATATTTTCCAGAGTCTGCTCCAGCAGCCTAAGTTCAACTAAGATGTCATCGTTAGCAGTCTCCTGAATAGAAACAAGCTTTCTAAGCTCAAGAACACAGGATTTCCTGAGCCATGCGGAGCATGCACAAATTATGACAATAAGCAAAAGCTAAAGTGTTTTAAATAAACAAGAAAACCAACCCAACACAGGAATCTATTATGTTATATGATAGCTTTTCCAGACTTTTTTTTTTCTAGCCCAAATGTGTGCATTTCCTCACAGTAGGGTAGTTCCCTACAACCCTATATGAAAAGTCACTGATGTTCTCACAAAGAAGAAGGCATTGTATGCCTGGTAATAGATCTGGAAGACCTATACAACATAAGTGCAAACTTAAAAGAGTTACCTACCAATCCTTTCACATTTTCCAGGAAAACAAGAGCATGGGACAGGGATGGCAATTGTCTTCAGTACCTGTATTACTGAGGTCACACACTAGCCTCCCTGCATTTACAAACAGACATCAGCACCCCTGGAAGTTACTAGCATTTAAGTAGAGATAAAAACACTCCCCACATTAAGGGGTTGCCCAGCTGGGGACAGAGTTAAGGCTTTCAGAGGCAAAATAAAAGAACATTGCTTGTGGGCATTGTCAATAGTTTGTCATAGCTATGCAACTTCAATGAAATCAATCAAAACAATTTTTTTTCTAGGGAGCATTGTATACCATTATTTTTTTAGGTTCCAATTTGTCATATAATCTGTTTCAGACATGCTTTAATGCTATAGAAAAAAAAGGTTTGTTTGCCAGGACCTTTCACCTTCCCAGTTACATCTGCAATTGGAAGAGAAGATACCTTTCCCATTTTTCCCTCAGCAGGATGGGAATAAGTATCTTCCCTTGCCTCAGCTGCATTACAAAAGTTCATCAACATGTGAATGATACATAAACTTACGAGAATCAAAAAGTCTTGCCAAGTGACACGCATCACCAAACCACATGAAACATTCTCCACTGCTTAGTAAGTATCCTCAAAGTAGAAAACACAAAGTAGCTGCTTAGATGGCACTTCAGTATTTTCTTCTGCGATTTTGGCAAATTCATTCACATGCTCAATTTAAGTCTTTTTCATCAACCTGTGTATTTTGTTATCTATATCAAGTGTGGCAAGCAGAGGAAAGTTTGACTACCCCCTCTCAGTCCTACTTTCTATGGCAAATTGTATTAGACTATTTCAAGATTCAGATTACTATAAATCTTCCAGCTGTTATGCTTAATAGACAAGCCAAAAGAGTGGAGTACACATCAGTACTTTGGATTTTAGGAAAATCTTAATTAGATACATTTAACAGATTTTACAAATCATCGGTTTACATAAACAAACTGAAAGATCCCTCTATTTTAGCATGCTTACAGAACCCTCTGATTTGCATACTACCCAAGCTGTGTTTCAGTTGGACTTTTCAAATGGATTAATTCAACTTAAACTCTGAAAGCCTGAAATACTCTAACAGCAAATACTGGCTCAGACAGACCAAAGCAGCAGTCCCACTCTGCTTAAGAGACTTGGCACGCTTGCCAAACAGGGAGGTGGCAACTGCAAGGGAAAAAAAGTTGTTCTATTCCATTAGCTTAGCTACATGATGAAGCACACATTTTAATTACCAAAACAAGTAATGAATTTAAAGAAACAACCTCCATAAGCAGTTCACATTCAATTTGCAGTCCTAGTTTGAGAAAAAGAGAATAAGCATCTACAGTGCAAAACAATGCAGGCAGATGTGACTGACTAAAGCTGTCAGATGTAGACAAAGTTCTGCTATGACTCTTGCCCTCATACTAGGTAATACCAATGGATTTAACTATGAACATTGCTCCATGGGAGGGTTTGATATCGCAAGGATGCAAATGCAAGTTCACATTCTTATGAATACTAGCAGGATTGTCTTAACATTGAACTTAAATTTCTGATATTTAAGGGTCTGCTGCTGTCTCATCACTTGCATCAACTACCCCTCCTATCTGTGAAAGATTAAATATCAACAGATCCTAAACTCTTCTACTGGAGCCTTATAGACTGAGGCTCTGGAAGAACAAGTCTTCTATGCCCTGTTTCAAAAAAAAAAAAGAAAAAAGAAAAAACAAAACAAAAAAACCAAGACCAAGAAAACACAGCAAACAAAAAAAAGAAAATTACTCCTCAAAAACAATTGCGCCATCACTATCACACCAGACAGCTTGGACAGAGTATTGTAGAGTATTGTTACCTCATGGCTAAGATTAAAACACTCTCTTAAAATGGAAATCTAGCCAAAACAAGAGGCTGCCGAAAAGTTTAGTTAAGCCATTCCACAAACTAAGCCCATTTCTTCCAACTCTGTAAAAAACCCTAAAAAGACATCCACAGTAGATTTTAGATAAACACACCATCAACTGGTCTGCCAAACAAGCCCTGGTACACTTAGTCACACATTCACAAGTAAAAAAAGAAGTGGTAAGATTACTTAAGAACCTATACACTACCACCTGCTATTACAGTAACAAAGGGCCAAAAGGTTGTGCCTTTCCTTTTCCTAGAGCTAAAAAAAAATGCAAACGCTAACAATCCACACAAAGCACTTGTATTTAGTGACCAATGATAATGAACATATTTCTGTTTGCTATGTTCTTCTCAAAATATCTCGTTGTTTAAAGGCTGTAGCTTGAAAACAACCTTTTAATCACAAATGATGATTAGAATCTATGACAGATGACATCAGAACAACCCCCCTTAACTCAAAAATAATAACTTCAAATATGATTACTAGCCATATAAACACAATTGATTTTGTAAAAAAGACTTTAAACATGGGTTTAAAGCAGGATAATTATGCGGGTTCAGATCACTAATCAACTTTTGCATGTTTCTGGACACTTTGTAATTAATTTTCCAGCATCATAAACATGGTTCAAGATCAACTTATTTCTTGTTCAGCCAGAAACAACAATAACAAACAATAAATCCCATCATGTATATGTGCTGAAGATAAGCATGTGTGGCCTAACACATGCTTATCTAATCAAAGGACATGTCTAATCAAAGGAACAAGGCAACTGAAAAATACGATCAATGAAGTAATGCTACACTGTGTAAACCTAAATAGCAATTCATGCATTCATATAAGAAAAGAAACAAGTATCAACGACTCCTTCTTCTATGCCTTTGATATTAAAAGCCACTCTATGAATTAACAGATCAGTCACATCAATACATCTAAAGAGGCTTTCGCGTGGATTTACAGCTAAATATATGGGAGGGCAGCAACCATAAACCATAAAGAGAATGGCATTAGTCTTAAAATCTTGTTCACAAAGCACAAACTATTAGTTTCTTCCATTCTTAAGTCTACACATTTGGAAGGTCAAGCTTCACTGAAGACTTATCTTCCCTTAAAACATTCAACTGCCTTCTGAGAAGCAGAAAACCATAGGTATCTGAAATGCCCCAAGTCATCCTAAAACATATTGAAGACCCTAAGTTTCCATCAAATGCACAGAAAAATTACTAACTCTGAATTACTGAAAACACATGCTTACCTTCAATCCTTTTTAAGGCCGACAGGCAAGTATCCCGGCTTGGAAATTCAAATGGATTATTACAGGTCCGAATGGTGTCACATTCACATTTCCCGTTGATTATGTTACAACCTGTTATAAGGTTTTCATTGCACGGTTCAAATCCAAGAAGCTGATCATCATCCCAGTTTTCATCTAAAATAAACAAACAAACTTGCTCACTATTGGATTTTGGCTGCAGTATAAATTCAGCTGCTTTGGAGTTGGAAGTAATTTAGTTTAAGTTCAACATAATGCTAAACAAAAAACAGCTTTAAAAATAATAAGGGATTAATCTGAACTGAAAGATTTTGCCAAATGCCATGTTTGCAGCTGTTCTATTGCCCATTTTGCTACAGCTACTGGCACCGTTTACTTCTATCTGTATAAAAAACTATGCTTTCTCAGGGAAATGCATTGCTGTTGTGTAAATGAGTACTACTCTAATCGAAATATTTACAACTTCAAGTATCTGTAACAGTTATCATAGAATTAAGAATGCTGGACAGATTCTGCAGCTGTCAAGGAAGTCTAAATTGTGTCAAAGTATTTTTAAACCTGTTTTGACAATACATCACATAGAATTCATTTATTATGAAAATGCTGCAAGATGACAGGCCTTAGATTCTGGAATTTGACCAAAAGTGAGTTTATCAGCTCTCCTGGATTACCACCTGTAGAGTCCAGAATTGCTCAAGCACATCACGTTCCTTACTGTTGAGGGGCAGGGGGATATAGCCAGGCTGCAACAAGTCTCTCTGCTCAAATAATTCCACTTCCTTTGAATCACCCTCATCAAGTGTGTAAAACTCATACTCCCACTGTACAACTGCCTTTTAGAAAGAGGCTACACTTCCTCCAGGAAGTAACAAATCCAGTCAATACAGAGTTCCAAGATTACCAGTTGTACAGCAATGTCAGCTTCAAGCACACATACAGCAACAACTCACTGACTCTCAAGTTTAAGCAAGAAACATGCTTTTGATGCAAGAGTGAATAAACTATGCATTTGCTATGCAATACCAGATAATTTTCAATCACGACTGTCTACCAAAACAACTACTATGAAATAGTCACACAGACAGTCCACCAACTTCTCAATGATAAAAGGAGGAAAAGACCCGTTTCCAATCTACATCTTTACACTCTACAGCAGCTTTCAAACTGTGCCTTCCAATACTCAATTTTATATACTACTAACAAAGTAAGGTTCCAGTACAGATCTAATCATAATCACCTAGGATGGAAGGAACCTTTCAAATAGAGTCCAACCATCAACCCAATTCTGACAAGCCTCATACCTGGACAGGGGATTTGAGCCCCTGATCCTCAGACTAGGAGGATGATGCTCCCCCATTTGAGCTACACATCCAAACATGCTTAAAATTACTACATCTTCCAACTACAAAGGGCAGGTTGTTCTGTTGTTGCTGCAGTTACCAGAAGTTCTCCTCCGTATGTAAAGCTACACAGCCAAATACAACCAACCTGTCATTAAACAGAAATTTAAAAACTGATAGTGAATAACAGTACACACACACAGTGAGAGTGACATGTAAGTACTGACCACTCAGAAACATACAAAATATCTGCTAACCTGCAGTTTTGCCTTTTCTGAGGAAAAGGCCAACACCTGGAAAGAGCTGTTTACCAGCTAAGTACTGGGCATGATGTACAGCAGATGCTCCCAGGTATGTTTCTCCCTGTACAATCAACTGGTTGTTCTTGTTATAAGTCAGCAAAGTATGCTAGTGACAAAAAGCAATGAATAAACATCTAAGTCAATTTTAGATGTAAAGAAGGGAATCTCCATGGGAACACCTCCCAGCTCTTGTACACCATAAAAATAACAAAGGAAGAGTAGTCATTAATCCCAGGAAGTAATTTGTCTTTTTTTTTTTTGTTAATGTTAATCTACTATTTCATAAAGCAATTGTATCAATAAAAGTCAAAGGAAGTGTAGAGTTCCTGAAGAGAAACTACTAAAATTCTTTCAAGTTTTCAAGAAGAGATGTCATTGGGACACTTTCATCATGTGGAGGCTATGTGCATGAGGGAGAAGGGGAAAAAAAAAAAAAATCACCACATAAACTATGAGAATTTGGAGAACAATAATACATCCTGTTTTTGAGAAGCCGGAATACAGCCTGGACAATTTGTATTTTACAAATCACAGCAGTAATCCACGTAATAACAAGTATAAAAGGGACTACAGCTATGATCCAGGACGTGGTGTATCAAAATCTCGCAAACACAGGGATCCCCGCTTCACACAGACTGATCTTTTTAACGGTGTCAAGAAAAGGATTTGAATTTCTACTTGTTTCTGACACAAAGACTTTCCTTCCCTACCACCCTGTTCTGGCCAGGGGCTTTGCTTTTTCTGGTTACCACAGTGGGACAACATAGCAGAAGACCCTCCTCCCTGGTGCATGGAGCTGCTCTACCCACCAGCACAGACAGGTTGGACACTCAGCTGGCAATAGAAGCACATTTCTGCTTTTCTGTTTAGACCATTTGTGAGCTGTTGCCCCCTAGTATTTTAGCACTAGATCTTTTCACTGCTGACAGAGAGATTGACAGAGTCCATGTTACACAAGAGCTGAATAATAAGTAAGGTGGGTCCCACCTACCATGTCTCTTGGATTTTCTGAGGGGAACAGAAAAGGAGGTAGACAGGAGGTGCACATACTGTCTTCAACACCACACCCATCAAAAAAGAGCTCGGCAGCCATTCAGGGGACGGAAGAGAAATCCCTCAGGAATACTTAGACACTACACAATTAACATGCTGAATCTTGAAACAAACTATTTTTGATGATTGTGAGTGAATCCAAAAGGAGTTTTACTCAGACAGAAAGAAAGCAAATCCAGTTCTATCCTGGACATCTTTTACCAGGCTGCTTTTCACACAATTTCATTTGGAAGTAAGTTTTCCATCAATGAAGGAACAAGCATGTAACAAAAGCTTATTTTGATTTAGTGAATCAATGCAAAGTTCAGCACAATCTTTCACACAGACTTAAGACTAATTTTCCTTGTTGATTCTGTCCTTTCATGAACAGAAATTAAGGTCCTGTTAAATGAATACTTGTTTACTACTTCAGGTAAAACCCTCAGAAGTCACAATGATACAGGCAGAACAATATTTCTTGGAATGAAAGGTACAACTACACAAAAGTATTCACATGAGCTAAAGGGATGAATCCAGGGCCTCCCTGTGATTCAAAGCTTTACTTCCGTCATGGTTTAGGCTGGGTACAAAATTAATGACAGATGCTCTGTTTGAAGAAGAGGCTTCTTAAAGAAGCCTTAAGGAGAGGCTTAACTGAAAAGAAAATTAGTTCTGTATCAAACCAGGTCAGCATACTGGATGCAAAGTGCTCTGCATGGTGAAGATAAATGGTGGTCCAGCAACAGCACACTTGCTTCTTTAGAGGTCAGCAGTGTTTCAACTGGTAACAGAAATGCTCCTTGAACAAAGTCTAGGCTATGTGAAGCATATAACTTCTCTATTACTCCTAAAATCCCCATGTCCTCCAGACTACCCCAAAACCAAACTTTTACACACCAGTAATTTGGAGCCCTGGAACAGTTAATGAACAATTTCCAAGTGTAGCACATTTTCCTGCATGCTCTGTTTGACCTCCCCAATGGCTTCCTTTTCAAGAGAGCACTCTTTCATGTACACCTCTCACATCTGGATGGTATGAAAGAAGAAACAGACATAGCCATCAGTGAATGCTGTACTTCCCTGCAAGCAGGGTTGACAAATCCCAAATATAAGACTCTAAGAGCCTCTCAAAATTAAGTATGAGGATTCTGTCCACTACTAGCTGACTTAAAGGACACCAAAAACCTGAAATTAAGAAGGTATTTAACATTAAAGTTTTAGAAACAATCTGGCTGATAAGCCACACAAGCAAGTTGTTAATTTTCATACAAACTGATCTCAGTTTAGCTGCAATTTCCACCATCTCATTGTGCTGGTAAAACAGGTAGGGACAAAAGAGGGAGGATTCTTTTTATCAGAACTGAGTTTACACTGGACTCTAGATATGTAGCTACTTAACTACCTACACATCTAGAAACAGTTAAAACTCTCTCAGCAAGCCAATAAATATAGCTTTTAAGTCTCTCTTTTAAACCATTTCTGTCTACATGCAGTTCCCTATTCTTTCCAACTCATTCGAGCAAGTTCCCTTTTCAGACAATAAAATAGCTCTGCATTTACTCAGACCAAAGTCTTGTACATAATACTTTTTTAATGCCTCTAAGTGTGCTTTCATACCGTAAGGAAGCCACAGGAGGGGAGGCATTATGTTAATTCCAAACTTTTTCCCATTTTCTTCCATCTTTCATGTAATCACTTGCTTTCTGCAAAGCAAACGTTTCAGCTTGCTAACAATTCAGTCACTGCTGTGGGTTGCTGAACTCCCAAGTCCTGTCATAGCATGCATCTAAAGTACCGAAGAGGATTAAAGCATTAACAAGTTGAACAAGAGGTCCTTAAGCAACAGGTCCACTTTGGGAAACAGTTTGAAATATGTCTCCGGCGAGCAGCATTCCAACCCTTCTTCCCTGCTAAATCCTTCATACTAGGAAGTACTCACAACAAAGCAGTGTGAAAAATTACACTCATAATTAAAGCAGGTACCTCTTCTTCACCTGAAGAGTTGTTTGTGCTTCTAGAAAAGCACAACTTAATAAGCAAAACTTATTAAAATAAGGCTCTGAGTTAAAGTACATAGGAGTTCACTAGAGATGTATCTATTACCCCCGCATGGAAAGGATCATCTCAAACAAGATGCAAGTTGAAAGTACACAGAAAGAACTTGCCAGAGACTTTTCCATTGCTTGTATTTTTGCTTTTCCTTCCTTGAAGTACACAATTTCTCCTGCCGCCCACAGCATCTTCTCTTTTGTGCCCCAACCCTTCTTTTCTGGGCATTTAACAAATACAAGCTATTGCATGGAAAACCACACACTATTGTTCTTGACTATTTATAAAAATNAGGCTCTGAGTTAAAGTACATAGGAGTTCACTAGAGATGTATCTATTACCCCCGCATGGAAAGGATCATCTCAAACAAGATGCAAGTTGAAAGTACACAGAAAGAACTTGCCAGAGACTTTTCCATTGCTTGTATTTTTGCTTTTCCTTCCTTGAAGTACACAATTTCTCCTGCCCACCACAGCATCTTCTCTTTTGTGCCCCAACCCTTCTCTTCTTTTCTGGGCATTTAGCAAATACGAGCTATTGCATGGAAAACCACACACTATTGTTCTTGACTATTTATAAAAATTATGTATCACCTCAAGCCAGCAAGTAACAAGTAGAATGGTCACTAAAGTATCACTGTTAGAAAACAAACATCTATTGCACCCACAATGGTCTTCAACTACAGTTCAGAGGTGAGGGGGTAAGCATAAATATATAGAAGTTCAGTTAACTGCAGCACATAACAGCACATAACTATAACACTGCAGCTATTGCAGCCTCTTTAAAACATGACATACAGGTTCTAAGGATGCTAAAAGTCAAAGAGACCACCAAATACATTACTAATATGAAAGTGAAATGGTGAAAGTTGTATCTTACAGGCTCCTGCATCCTTTTAAACCTGCACTTGAGGGAGGAGAGAGTGTACATTTGACAGTGTCATAGAAGTGATCCTTCCTGATACTGGTACTGCCCTCTAGGAAGGGAGAGGAACCTTTCATAAATTTCTTCATCAAAGCAGACTCAAGGTCTGAGGCACAGTCCAGCACCGGTATGCACAGCAGCATGATCTAATCAGTGATACTCATTAAGATGGTATGAAACTCAAAGGATTCTACAGACTTCCTAAAATAAAAAATAGGAAATACTTCTTGCCAGTAGGTTTTGGCTTCTCTTTGAGCAGGAAAAAAAGAATGATGGAAAGGAAATTCGTGTTTTGGAGGAGCTGAACAATAGAAATGACTAATCACCACTAAAGAATGCTTGAAACCCAGCCCCAGACCTTGAAAAGCAGCTAGCCTTGAAGTGAGTTTTGAGCTCATGTGCTGGCTGCAATCCTCTCTCCTCTCAGAAAACATTCCTTCAGGGAAGTTGTGAATCAGGGACCAAAGCTAGTAGAAACTTTGATGGCAAGACACACAGCTCAGAGTCTTATGATAAAGCACTTTTCCCCCCTTTTAGAACGGTCCGCTTTCCAAGGTCACACTTCATCTGGAATGCCTGTCAGTACAAATGCCTTCTGATAAAATTTCTACTCAAAGCTACAAAGCAAGACTGTACTACAACATTCAGATTTCTCAGGAACAGCACACAGTCTCAAATTTAACTGCCTGCTTTATCTGATTCATTCCAGAGCACATATTTCAGGTGAACAGGTCTCCAATATAGTAACAAAGATTTTCATTTGCAGCAGCTCTGTATATGTCTTAAGGCAGTTATTTCATACTAAGGAATGCAGAAAGTATTTAAACAAACCAGCTTTCTGTTCAATTATCAGAAACTCCACAGAAGCCATGAAGAAAGCAAGGAGATAAAATGAAGTGTTAAATGAAGCATGTGATGTGGACAATTTCAAGTTTTAAGGTTTTTCCTTGCCCACACCACCTGCAATATTTCAGTTCTCCAGGTATCTCCCAGCATACTTTTTCTTTTTTTACTTCAAGAGTTTTAGGGGCATTTGCTTGTTTTGTCTTTTTTTTTCTTGCTTGTTTGTTTCCTCAGACTTTCACTATTAGTGTTCCTTCCAACAAGGAAAAAAAGGGGGGGGCTTCAAAGCTAATCTGAAATAATAACTAATTTTTAAATCTGACTCCTAGGCACCTGAAAAGACCTGAAAATAAGTTATTTTAACCTTACTACCAAAACCTCATCTTGTTTGTAAACAGTTGACTGAAAATATCACACGGTGTCCCAGAGTTTAATTGGTCAGACAGAGCCTCTGCCAATTCTCCCCTGATTAGAATGAGCATGGACAGCAGCATTCTAGCTGTCCTGGCAGATTTTTCCTCTAGCAATAGAAAAATTTTAAAAAAAGTAATTGCTAAAGTCAAAAGGAAAGGGCAAAACCTTTGTACCCATTTTCCAAAGAAGACTAAAAATTCCATTTCCTCCTCTCTTCCCCTTCCCTCCTCCTGACCCCCACCTCCCCCAGATGCACACTGCACCCACATGTACAGCAGCACACATCAATTCCACAGCAAACAAGTATCTGTCTGGCAGCTTGCTGAAGCTGCTTCGCAGAAGCAGAGCTGACAGGGGTAGGAAAAGTTTTGCCTAAGACAAATTCTGCAACAGGGCTGTGAACAAAGCAAGCTATACCAAGATCACTGTATGCAATCCGAAGAAACCTGCTATCGCAAGCCTTTTCCCACCTTCCCCCTCCAGATCATTAATGCAACATCACTGAACACCAGAATCACAGGGTATTTCAAAGGAATTACACCCGATTTCTCAGTCACAGGAAAAACTATACACACCCAAAATTTAGGATTAGCATTAAGGCTCTTTTCTTTTTCTAAAACCTAACTTAGAGATCAGATTCAGAAACATTTCTTCTGTTTTTCACTAGTTAAAAAAAGCAAGAACATACAAACACCTGAAGTCTATCAGTATCAAGGCAGCTGCAACTTAAAGTTATAGAAAT
The DNA here is from genome assembly GCA_013400935.1 of Turnix velox. Classification (NCBI taxonomy): domain Eukaryota; kingdom Metazoa; phylum Chordata; class Aves; order Charadriiformes; family Turnicidae; genus Turnix; species Turnix velox. The sequence continues at coordinate 460,133 of VZTY01034113.1, read as the reverse complement.
TATTAAGAACATGGGAGTGGATGCATGTATGTGAACGAGTGCTTCTCCTTCTAATCCACCACCCCCTGCTCTCCTGTTCATATTCTTACAGGAAGACTTGCACGCTCATGAACCACAAGGTGTTAACGGGATTCACAGATTCTGAAGTAATCACCATACCCAGTGAAAGCTGCTGGGGACTGAATATTGCCTCCGGTAAAGGTGTGAATGGCTTCCATTCATCTCAATACATTACTAAGGGGCTTGCTTCCTCCAAACATGGCCAAACTAGTCTGTTTAGACTACAGCTCCCTCAGGGACCATCTATTAATCCACACGCTTATGTGTAAGTTAACCTAGATAGCCTTTATACAAAGTTACCTTCATAGTTTATAACTGGTAAGTTTCTTCGTATACCTAGGTTTTCTATGACAGTATCAGTAATTTTCCAAATTGCAAGTACATACCGCAAAAGGCAGAGAAAATCATAACACTGTCTACAGAACTAGTGTCAGGTGAAGTTGTCAAGCAAAACCCTGAATTCACCATTTCCAAGCTTTTATTCCCTGTGGATTAAAGGCATTCTCAAATGAAAGCAGTTTACAAGACACAAGAGACATGTAATACTTCTACAAAATACTTAATCCATTAGAACAGCAAAACATTTGATCCTCTCTGCAATGTGTTCTAGATTTTACTCATTGAGATGAAGAATCCTTGTTGAAGAAGCACAAAAAGGAGGGGAAGAGGAAGAAGCAGGCATTTTTGAACCATATTAATGGATTAATTATTACATAATAAGCCTGTCAGTTAAATGACATTTTGGTTGACTAAGTTCTATGCAAGAAGTTAAATTATGCAAGTATTATTGAATCAGCTAGAGGGTACTTAGAGCAGCAAGCATGTCTAGGGATGCAGAAAATTACAGGGAATTGTAATCTGACAAGTTTGGTTGCAACTTGAAAAAATAAACCTTTATGAACAGCAATGTTTTGGAAAATCTGATGAAATTATCACTCTTTACAAGCAAAAAAACCAGCAAAGAATGCTCAACACAGGGACAGATGAGATCAAAGGACTTAAAAAATGAAAACAAATTAAAAATAGTATACCTCTTAAAATGTTGCTCCAGATGATAGCCTCCTAACAGAACTTGAGTTTTAAAACAACAGAAAAAATAGCCTGCAATTGCTGCATCAATAACCCTCCCAAAATCTGTTTAACTTCTACATTTTCAATGAAATAATAGATCAAGGCAATTTCTAAAATCAAAATGTGATACCCAGAAACAGGGAGGAAATGATTTCCAACTCAAGCAAGCACCTAATCTAATTTGAATTCCATGCCACGCTCAACATTACATGTTCTTACTGCTGTTGAGATTCTGGCACAGACACAAGTCAGAGCAGAAATAGTTTATAAATTACCCAGCTTGTGCTTAAGAAATCAGTGTGTGCCTATTAAGTGTCTTCTGGAGGGTAAGTAAAGGAGACTGTTATATGTGGTCAAGATTAGCATATCAGAAGCCGAACCTCTGCCATCAAAGAATTTATTATCACTTCAGTTTCACAAATTCAGTATTTGATTTTTTTTCCCCCACACCATAACTTTTTCCTCCCTCCTCCTCACTCCCTGCCACCCTGCCCCCACACCCAGCCTGGATTGCTGACAACCTTTGAACCAAGTATTTTGACTGTCTTCTTGCCAACAATCACTTGGTGCACTGCTTAATACTGCTTAAGTCCAACAACATCACTGGTTTTAACACTTGATGTTAGTGAAAAGTCTTCAGTATAGATGTGGACATGAGAAGTGTATGGACATTTCTCCAGCCATTCACTGTATGAAAGTAACAAAAACAAACAAAAAGAAATCTGGGCACCACTGCTCCAGATCAAGAGATACAAACATTCAGGTTACCTGTGTGTAACCTCTGAATGACTCTAAGTTCAGTAACTCATACTGAAAATACTTCATCTTCAGGGGTCTAGACTTCATCACAAGGAGGAAGCCAAGCATACTGTACAGAAGCTTTCCTGGAGACAAGGCAAATTCTAGTCTTTGGGTCCATTGATCCTTTAGACATGGAGCACTGACCAAAACCAACTGAAAGTAAGGTTTCCCCAAGAGTACTAGATATAGAAGTTAGAAGCAGTAGCACTGCTTGTCATAAAAACACAAGCAGTTCTGTAAGCACATTGTTCTTACTTTAGAAGGGTGGAAGATAACTCTGTTAGCATAGGCATAAACTAGAATACAAAATAGATGATGCCAGGATTGTAAAAAGCTTAAATCCCCTCCTTCCAGTTTTGGGGGGGGAAAAAAAAAGAAATCTCAAAAGTTTCACCAGCTCCAGTTTCATAGCACTTTTGTTATATACAGTATGCTGTACCCTGCTACATGTTTCTAGGAGAGGAAAATTAGTCCACAACAGGCTTAAAGGTGGGTGTGGGAGAAACACCCAAGCTCCCCCAGCTTGACCCAACAAGCCTCAAGTACTCAAGGCAAGCCTTAAATTAGCCAGGCAAAGAAATATGCAGCAATAACTGTGCCTCAAATCACACCAAAACAAAAAACTAAACAAAGTTGTACACACTATTGGTAAGTCATTGGATTACAGTACCTTCTTTCAATGGCTACCTAGAGACTTACTGAAAGCATATTCCTAAGGGCACAGTAAAACTAGCAGTTCCATTAACTTTGCTTTTCAAGTATATATCACAAAACCTTATGTTATGTATCTATTACACTCATAAAAATAACATCAGCTCCTTTTTGAAGAATATGTCACATGCCACTGTTTTGCCTTAGAGGAGTTCAGCAAAGCAATCAAGGCCTCTTCATGTAAGAAGACCAGAAATAGGAAAAGTATTGACAGAGGCAAGGGAAGAGTCATCAAAAGAAATGCCTTCACAGAGTAACAGAACTTCTGCAGTTTCTCCAAGGCTTTCCTACTCTCCAGAAAGTGGGAGCCCTCCAAGCTAGAATGGTGTAGAAGTCAAAACTAATGTGTCCTTAGAGAACTCTAGTCTAATGCAGGGGTGGCCCCAGGTCTATCTTTAAAGGCAGGCACCAAGGGCAGTCCCTGCTTTAAGCTCAAAATCTCTCAATGCCAAGAGTGCCTGGAAGGGGCTGTGGGTTCTCAACACCTCATCAAATGAATTCAGCAGCATCCCCATAGAGTCATAGAGGCTGGAAGAGTTTCAAATTTTGCAAGACGGCCCTTCAGCCCTTCAAGAAAGACACCAGCCTCTGCTGGGGCAATGTGACTTTATTCTTAACCATGAATTCAGGTGCATTCAGGAGGAACATTTAAATACTTCAGGATAATGCCACAAACTGAGCTTAAGAATTGCATAAAGATGTGATTAGCTAAAGTGGTGAGGTGAACAAGGACCTCCTTCACATTTTAGAACCTAGAATCACCAGCAAGTTTCATTAATAAACACTGGTATAAGAAAAACCATTTCTAGTTACAGAGCAGCTACCAGTAACAGATGCCAATGCAACTTCTCCATCAGATGCTTTAAGGGTTCACTTATGCTAAATGTGTTAAAATTAATACCAACTTAATAAACAAGTATTTTAACCTGCTACAGTTCCAGGTCTTAAAGTTATCCGTAACTCATTATGCACCAATACTCTGAAGTAAGATAGTGATGAACCTTCAAAAATAACAAAAAATGCTTATAACTGTAGCCAGTAGGGGTCCTTTCAGTGTAAAAAATTGCAGTGAAAGAAAAGGCTAGAGACAGGAAAGAGTAAAAACGTCAATTTCTATTCACCCACTTCAAGTCACTTCCATTCCCTCCTCCTTGAACTGGGGTAGAAAAGGGTTTGTACTCCTAATAAAAACAAAACAACTACCCTTTATTCCATTAATGGATAAAGGCATGACTCAGTACTGCTTGCACATCAGGCATGTCCATTCCAGCCTGTTGCACATGTCTGTGAACTGCATAACTGTTTAGGTCACCACAATCAAACAAATAGAGCTAAGCAATCTCATTTCAGCAATCGGAGGCAGTACATTAAGTCCTCTTTTTTCCTCACTGACAGCCCCAGTGCACAACACACACTGCAAAGAACAATACATTACTTCTGCTGCTTAGAATGAGGCAGCTTCCTGACAATTCAGTAATAGGTATTCCAGGGCTATTTATTAGGCTGACAGTTCAGCTCAGTTGCTTTTCATTTACAAGAAAGAAAACTAAACAGATAACTTATCTCCCCAACTACTCCTATAGGGACAGCTGGAACTAGTTCCTAACCACAACACTAATTGAAATGAAATCTTGCCAACAAATGCTTCATACTATTTTCAACAGTAGATGGGACATGTTATGAGTTGAACTACAGCAACGTACAGATTGCATCACTTCAAAGGAATGAAATACTCCCAAACTGCCAGAGATATCTGTACTGTGATACAGTAAGGGAGTTGCAACATTAAAGCATCTAATGACTGCAGGCTTTCAGTTCCTTTAAGGAAAGGGGGAGAGCTATTTAAGTCACTGAAAACATGCAAAGAGAGAAACACATCCAAACCTGGTAGGTTTTTTAATTACCTTTTCCCTCTTTTATTAAATAGGAAAGTATAAGCAAACTTTTCCAATATGTATTGAAGGCAACAGAGAGGCTACAGCAACATACATGCTCAGCAACACTGTCTCAACCAAGGTCTTCAAAATAGTTCAAGGCCGGTTTTGATTGTTTAACAACGGATCTTTAACCCTGGAGCTGGTTCTACCCAGGCAACAGCCCAGGCAGAGGCTGATGCCACCAGTTATAGCACAGGCGGGACAAACTGCCCTCCTCTGCTCTGCTGTGGTTTGCAATTTATTTGTGAGGGAGACAAATGGAGTTTTAAACTAAGAATAAGCACTAGGACAAAGGTCAGCTGTCCACTAGAAATGACCGATTTTAGCTCTTCCAAACCGGCGCATCATTTTAAATACAAGCTTTTTTGGGCAGATGCTGCCTCACCGGCTCTCTGGACTTTCTGCTGCCCTCTACCCGCCGAGAGGAGACCGCCTCTCCCTCTCCTTTTCCAGAATTGTCGAAGCTCCCGCTCCGAGACCCACATACATTTATACATATCCCAAACTACTGCTTATTTGTAATCTCTTTACAGCGCCATGTTTTCCCTCAATTTGCGGGGAAAAGGGAGCTGGCTGGCCAGGACCAAAAAAATAGTCTTTGGCCTTTTGTCACATTATACATGTAAAAAAAAATAGATCTGAAGGACTCTGATAAAGAATTTAAAGGGGGGTGTGCGTGTGTGTGTGAACTCCTTCTGCATTTCATTGCTATGCATCACCTCACAAGCAGCCGGCAGGAAGCAGAAGTGACTTTGCGAGGAGTTTTGCCGTGGGCATTTCTCCCTTCCCCTTGATGCTCCAGCAGGGGAAACAAGGAAAAAAAAAAAAAGGTACAGCGATTAGAACAGGCGGGGAGATATTAAGTGACAGGAACAGGAAGGAAAACTTTACAAGAGATGATCAGCCTTTGTGTTTCCTTAGAGAGGAGGGAATCCGGAACAAGCATGATGTGTGCACGACTGACCTCCGCTGATTCCTATCTGCCAAACGTCTTTTCCCCGACCCCTTTTTTATCGAGGAATTTGCTTTTTT
>VZTY01034113.1:365634-453223 GCA_013400935.1 Turnix velox | reverse complement strand
CCGCCTCCTCCTCCCGCCCCTCCCCTCCCCCGCCAAGGGCTCCGAGTGCGGAGCAGGGTGAAAGCGGCGGCTCGGTCGTACTCCGGCGATGAAGTGGGGGTGGACGCGTTTGCCACCGGGGGCTGGGGGAGAGAGGTCCCTGCGAAGGGTGGGGGAGAGTCGCAAAAGGGGCCTCGCGTCGTTGGTAGCGGGAGCCTTCTCCTCTTTCTCCGCTTGGCCCCGCGCACACACACCGAGGGACGTGGGGATCCCGGACAGAGAGCGGCTTGGCGCCAGCCCATTCCCCACTCCGTTCCCGTAGCCGGGCTTCCGATGGCTTCCAGTGCCCGGCGGGTGTCGAGCCGCAGCCGACCCCACTTCTCGGGTAGCGGGGAGAGCTGTGCCTCTGTCCCGGGCCATCTCTCCGCCCGCTCGTAAACAAGCGGCGGTGCCGTGCGCGGCTCACCCATGAACCTCGGCACCCACAACTACCCCCGGGCCGGCTACGGCTTTTCGGTGGCTCGTGGGCAAGAGCTGGCCGGCGGCGTGGCCCGGGGGAAGACGGCGGGAGGTGCGGTTACGGCGGCGCTGCCGCGCTGGGCCCGGTTGCGGGGGCTGGAGCCCAGGGCTGCCGAGGCAGAGAGTGGGGGAGGCCGTGCTGCGTCCCCGGAGAGCGCCCAGGCGAGAGGTAGCGCCCGGAGCCCTGCTGGGTCAGGCCAGAGGGAGCTGCGTGCCCCGAGCCGGGACTGAGGAGCTAGCGGAGGAGAAACAAAATGAGCGATGCGCTCGGTAACCGCCCGCGGGGGTGAAAAGGCGGCGGGGAAAGTCGTTGCTTTCAGAAGGGAAGCTCCGGTATGAACAGGAGAGCGGGATCCGTTGCCGGCGCGTCACGCCCTCCGAAGGCGGCTCCCCCAGCCGGAGAGTCACCGGGCTATCACAAGTGCGAGTGAGCGAATGAAGCTATTTGCTGAGCAGGTTGGGGCTGTGTCAGCTGCAGGGTGCTGAGCCTGGAAAGGTCGGAGTTGCCCCTACTGATGCCACCTGTGTAAGGAATTTTAGGAGAGAGGTTTTTGAAACTTAATGTAGGTTAGTAGGGAGAATGCCGAGGGTACGGCTTCTGCGGTTTCTTGAGTACCACACGCGTGTCTACCAGAAAGATCCACTTCTCATGTCAGTGGAGGACATGGGGTGCAATGGTAGAACTCCACATTCATACAGCAAAGGACAAGTCACTACCAGCAAGGGGGAAATGATGCTGTGAAGCCTTGTCAGCAATAGTGTACCTTAAAAAGGTACTAAAAGCGTGTTAAAAAGGGCCCATAAATTTGCTGTGGTTCACTTGAGCCTAAATGCCTTCTAGTAGAAAAGGTTCCTTACTGTCACGGGTCAATTACTAATGGAAGGAGTGTGGCCATGCAACATGGTGTTGAAAAACAAAGCATTTCTATATTTGTCTGAGAGATATTTGTCTGTTATTAAAATATTTGTCCATTATTAAAAATAAGTATGTTTTTATCGCATCTAAATAGTTGACTGTATTTTCTGATCCATTGAGAATTTAAAACAAATTGTGGATGGCCCCTTTTTTCCAGAGCTAGAAATGCTATAATTAGCCCCAATTGTTAGCAAAGCATTGATCTGTTTTTCAGTGAAATTTCATTACTGTGATAAAACACTATCAATAGAGCATACATTACAGGAATAAAGGCCATTCATCTGACGTATCTCAACAACAAATGGACACTGAGGAGCAGCCATCTACTGGCTGTATTTGAACTGATACTGTGTGATATTTTTTAATAGGTTTTTGTAAAGTGAAGAACAAGCCGATCTCATTAAAGGCACCGGGTTTTGGTACAAACAAATGCAATGGATAGGTTTAAGAACAACCAAAAATCATTGTGTTCCTGTATTGTGGAAGGTGGTAAGTCAGGAAAGCAATCTGAACGTTGCAATAGCCAAGCACTCAGACTCTGGAGTGTTACAGAAAATGAATAATGGTCCCAAGTGTAGCAACACGCAGTTTCCTTAAATATGCAGGTTCTTCCCTCATCCCCGGCCTGCTTGTGTCAGTTTGCCGAAGCACCTGCAGGGGTCAGAGTACTTTTGATTCACCAGAAGTTTCCACCAAAAAAACCCACTGTGATTTGCATGAGAGCAGTTTGTAAAAACATACCGTTTCCTACGAACTGGGAATACTGCCTTTTGGTCATGTCTTTTACTGACAAGACACATAAAGGATTTTTTTCCTTCTATGCATAGCATCACTGAGATTGCTTTTCGAATGAGCTGTACAGTTCCTGCGGCTGTGTTTTTAAAACGCTATTCACAAATCCGAGATTGTGCAGAAAGGAATCACAAAAGTGATTTCAGTACTAGAGGATGCTGTACAATACAATACATGATCAGAGACCTGAATTCAATAAGCTTAGTTTATCAAAAGATGAAAAGCGAACTGATCACAGTGTATTAATCCCTTCATGTGGAAAAATGAATTGGTCTATGAAAAATATGTAGGTATTTTTCCAGGACTTGTGAACCTGGCCAGCATGGAAATCCCAGACATGTTGGATTGCATGCACAGGCAGTTCAATATTTCCCAGACATGCCAGACCTACCAGTCATGTACTGTACTGATGTGCCGTATACTCAATGCACAAAGAATTCATTGGACCTACTGTGCCTGTTTGCCTGTGTGGGAATGAACAAAGAAGCGCTAGAAGCAGTAGAAAAACAGATGAAGAGGAAAGCTACGGGCAGCTTAGATAAGAATGCTGTAGGGCCCTGAGAAAAAGTGAGCAAACTTTTGAGCTGACTGCCAAATAAGAGGCTTCAGCTGTGAACGGGATTAATACCCTGCTTCGTAGACTGTTTATCCAGTGATAACTGCATGTCAGGCAGCAAAGTCTGGAAATATTTATGGGACACAGATGAAAATTTAGGGTTCTTGCCTCCTCATGCATTGAACTATTCATGGTAATGCTTACATTTCTATTTTCTGGCCTCAAATCTAAACACTTAGTTGCATGGCATCACACATTCACTGGGAAAGGTAGAGAATGCTTCTGCCTCAAACCTGAGGGATGCTTGTCTGCAGGGAAAACGAGGTACTCCTTGGGAATCAGCTAATCTTAGATCTGCTGAGTTTACATGGAAAATAAATATTCCTACTTTCCCCAGCAAGGAGCGGTGAAAGATCCCTACTGGGAAATTCACTGACCCCTGCTTCTTACTTCCTTTTGATTTATTAAGGGGTCTACTGATCCAAATAGCTTAGGAATAATTAGATTCAGCTACTGCAGTGAAATCTAGCTTTTAATTTTTTAATTTCCCCTAAAAATAGGTTAGTAAATACTCATAAAAACAACAGTGGGAGGAACAAAACCATTCTGATAAACAGGCTGTAGCAGCTGAAATGTCCTGGGCTTGTTTTTCTGTAATGTTGATGTTGCATGAAAGCCATGTGTAGGTTGGATGAAGTTGCAGCAGTAATCGAGGGGAGCTGTGAAGCTTTTTTGGTCATCATATAACCTGGAGTTTTTGCAAAACCACACAGAACTATGAGAAAAATACTACCCCCTTCACTAATTGCTCAGTCCTGTGTGCTCATTTCCCTTGCTTTTGGTAAATCTCCCTGTAAGAAAAGAAGGTGTTCAGTAGAAATCTCCTAATGATCACAATAATTACAACTGAAATACTTTTTTCATGTAATGACATAGGTAAAGATGCCATTTTTACTACCAAAAATGAAGATATATTTCTCCTCCCATTAACCTAAGTATCAGAATGTCTTCATTGCAATTCAGAAGTTTATTTCTACTATGCTGAGATAGATAGTAACTCCTTATGTATATCTCAATTTTGCAAATGCTGGTGATTTTAATACCAAAGGTTTTTTCTACACAAAGGTTTCATTTCTTTTCTGTTACTCCTTGTTTCTTTGTTGCACATTTCTTTTTTAATTTAATCTGTTAAAATTGTTTGTGTCTACTTTGTAGCAGTCTCTTGACATTAGCTCTTATGTGAACAGGTTATACACATGAGCCAACTCTACTACCAGAAAGAAGAGGATCAAGATGAAACCTGCCAGTAATACATACATTGCCGAGTCAGTCTAAAACACATGAGGCTAATATCTCTCTTCTTCACAGAGATATCATAGGCATTACATTAGTAACTGCAAGATTTTTTCAACACCCTTAAATAGAACATAATGGGAAACTGTGAAAGCAAATATGGGAGTTTATTTTAATAGAAACAATCTTTTTAAGAATTGTTTTGAACCAGTTAATAAAAAATAAATAAATAAATATCCCATCCAGTAGTCTGTGTTGGTTTTTCAGCCCTTTAAGCCTTTCCTCTCAGCTGAATCTCTAGCTTGGGACAGCTCAGTAGTTCAAAAATTAAGTCTGGAATAACTGACAGGCAGAATTGTTTGCAGCTTTTTCCTAATACATCTTGGATTGCTCAGATGGAACAAATAAGCAAACAGACCTGCTTTTTTAAAGGCCTCAAAGCAACTGCGTAAGTCATTTTAAAACACAGTTGCATGACTGATTTACTTGTGCGTGCTTTTCCATATATTTAGAAGCTATGCATTAATAAAAATTATACATATATACGCTATAAATTATTAGCACTGGCCATTTGCAGGTGCAGTTCTTCACATTGCACTTAGATCTCTGAAATCAATGTGCATCCAAGGCAGGGATTATTTAAAATCTGAACACTTTGTAATATATATCTTAAAAATTGCAAGGTTAAAGAACTTGAGAGTCAATAGCTATTTAATGCTGTCTACCAGAAGAAATAATAGCTATATCTAGAAATATAATTCCATATTTAAATTGATTACACTCAAGGTCACATCGGTTTTAGCCTTTTTCAGAAATTTTTTTAAATAAATAAGCACAGTTAGGAAGGAAATACAATTTGCTGTCAATTTACAAAAGAAAGGTAGAAGTCCTTTAAACTGGTATGTCATTCTAGGGATTATATGCATTTTTATTACAGCAAATCTGGCCACCAGAAAAGTAGGTGGATTAGATCAGCATCTTCAATCCTTTCATAGTGCTGCCTACTGATAAGATTTTAATGTTAAAATATAAACCTGAAAATGCTGTGTTTATTTCACTGCAATCTGCCATGTATCAATAACCATGGTATAAAAGTGATGAAATCAGCTAGGACCCACTGGATGGGTTCTAAAATTTGTCATAGCTAATTCCCAAGTTTAGCCTTTCCAAGAGAAGTTCCCAGCGTTCTAGGTAAGGTGCATTCTATTCTGAACATGGCTTTGAACTCTTGAAGGAAAAACAGAGGATGAAGTTGGTGGGCAAAGACGAAGCTGGTGGGTAGTTGCTCATCAAGGTTAATCAGGTCCAAATAGTAATACTCTTAATTTCAGTTCAAACCCAGCAAAACTTGACTGAGGCTCAGAGTCTTCAAACAAGGGTCAAAATGGCTTGTCCTCTGTTTTGCAACTGAATCAAATGCTGAAAGGAAGATTGTCTGATCATGTGTAATAGAGAGATATAGAGAGATCACAGAAAAAAGATTTTTAAATTACATTAATAACAATGAAAATCTCCCATTTCTCTTTTTCTAGGAGGATTACACCTGTAAAACATCTCCAAATCATCTCTGTTAAAGAAATTTCACTTCATCAGGGCCTAGTCAGCTCTTGATTATCAAGAGTAACCCGACAAAGGGAAAAATAAGGCGGCCAAAATCCCAGCCTTACTCCCAAAGCCACAATAAAGTATAAATCATAGAATGGGTTGGGCTATTAAAAATCATCTAGTTCTATCCCCCCTGCCATGGGCAGGGACACCTCACACTAGACCAGGCTGATAATGCCTCTTCAGCTGGTCTTTGGGATCAGGCAGTGTGAATGTAATGGTGAAGGAAGCAGACTGGTGATACTAGTGACTGAGTAGGGTGGGGGCGCAGATGGGTACAGGGTGTGCAAGTGTGGCTGCATTCTGCAGACACACCTCTTCAGCTTGTTGATGTGAACTGGTTCCTGCCAGTCCTTTCAGGTGTCTCTGGACTTGCAACTTGGTTAATCCATAACCCAGACAAGACATCAGCAGTAGATCGAGAGGCATCTGTAGCTGATCCTGGATTTATGGTAAGGGAATTGTATAAACCCCAGTGGATTACCTGACAGTATCGTCTATAACTTTTTTAAGCAGTATTGTGTATTCTGACTGCTGGAACCCATGAAGGTTATTAGGACAGTCTCAACCTGATCCTTTACTTATTTAGCAAACTAAAACTATTTTTGATGTCTTTATTAAAGCTGGATAGAGCTTTAATTACAAGAAATCACAGTATTTTCTAGTTGTTTCTCAACTTTAATAACCTACACCCAGGGAGGGAGTAAACTCTTTGAAAGGGCTGACAATAGCAGGACTAGGGGAAATGGATCCAAGTTGAAGGAGGGAAGATTCAGGTTGGATGTTAGGGGGAAGTTCTTTACTAGGAGAGTGGTTAGGTCCTGGAACAGGCTGCCGAGGGAGGCTGTGGATGCCCCGTCCTTGGAGGGGTTCAAGGCCAGGTTGGACGGGGCCCTGGGCAACCTGATCTAGAAAATGTGTTTGTTTGGTGGTCCTGCTACGCAGGGGGGGTGGAACTACATGATCCTTGAGGTCCCTTCCAACCCAGGCTATTCTGTGATCTGTGATTCTGTAACTGGCCATTCTTGTCTATAATAATCTTCTTGATTTCTGTGTATGATGATGTGGGATAGGAAAAATGTATAGGACAAAGCCAAAGACTGTTCTGATTACTACAAATTTAGGTACACTAAATAAAGAAGTTTGCCTTCTGATTCCTACAGGTATGTTGAAGAAATCAGATTTTGCTAGTTCATCCATCCTAGGAAATTAATTTTGCTTATCAGAGTAAAGCAGAGCCAAATTCCCAAAGCAAACCAGTATTTCTACAAACTGTTTGAGCTTATTTATTTCTCTTGATGGATATCAAGCCAGTCTAACTGTTCAGCTTTTTAACAGCTTGGTTGGAATCATGCACAGCTTGGACATCATTAACAAATTCCTTATGCCTACAGTTACTGTGGTGTAGTTACCCTGAGAGAAAAAGATAAGCATAAATTCATGTTCATATCAATTGTTTGGTTTGTGTTAGCTTTTATAATATCTTAGGGCAAAAATACCTGATTACTGTATTTTAAAAGGTATCTAGGACTTACTTATTCATTGTTGGGATTGTTTACTGTTAATATTTTCTTATTTGTGTTGTGATATTATTTGGCCTCTCATGGCTGATTTCAGTGTATTAGCAAGAACTATTTCTAACTTATGCTTTTTTCCTTTACATAATTAGAAATATGGTGATTCATCTTGTAAATTACTAAGTAGACTGAGAGACTTTGTAAGCCTGAATTTCATTGCAGGCTTCAACAAACATTAATGCACTCAGCATGTATAAGAAGGTAGTATCAGCCAAGATCATATTCCTTTCTTTTTGGTCTGCGAAAGATACATGGATGCAGTTGTGTGGAATAGTAACCTATCATTGGTAAGAACTTGCAAGACATTAGCAATTTTATAGACATTTCAAGTTCTCTCAGTTTCTAACAAAAAAAAAAAATCAAAAGGTATCATTAGTATTATTCTTCCAGTCTTTCCCTCTTAAAATATATGGGATTATTGTCAGCGGCCTGCAGACAATAAAATCTTCAGATCATCATTGCTTTTGAGCTGAAGCAGATCATCTATACTAGGAAAACTTTTATGTATGGGATTATGTGAAAGGAGAAATTCCCACCCCCTCTGCCATCTACCTGGTCTAGCTCCTACAGCTGATTACAGCTTTTTAAAAACTGCCCCTCAAGTCAACTAGACTCTAGACGTAGAATTTAGAAAGTTTCAACTTTGAGACTTTATTTATCAGAGATACTTTTTAAGGTTTAATATAATTAATGTAGTCTCTTGAGAGCTTGACAGACATATTTTTTCCTTTTTGCATTTTTAAATAAAATTATAATTACTTTTTCTTCAGAAAAGAGGATAGAATTTAAGTGACAAATTTGAGAAGAAGTCAATCAATTCTCACTTGACAATCTTTGAATTCTACCAGAAAAACTGCTACAGGGCTCTTATTATTTTATTGCAGTGAAGTTGTTAGAGTTTTCTTGTTTAGTAATAAGGAGAAGAAATCGATGTTATGGATTATCTGCTTAACTCCTCACAGCAATGCAGACTAGAAGTATAAATTTATTTTTTACTACCCAGTTAATCTGGTTTACAGGTAATTTGGTCATTACTAGATTTGCAAACAGCAAACAGATCACACCAGCGATTTTTATACAGGACAGCCTCTTCACACTCTGCCTCAGTACAGTCCATCATGGGAGAGTGTAGCACAATCATCACTTTGACTTGAGTTTTAGGAATGTTGTTCTTAGACTTCAGCTGGAACTCTTGGTCAGATTGGAAAATGGGAGTATAAAACGTAGGAGGAGTACATAGGAGGATAAAATTCTGTCTCAAGAGCACCAAAAACGGAGCAGGAAGTGGACAACAGTTCACAGTTCCTCTGACACACTTGAGATGCACTCAGAACAACTGGCAGCAGGATGTAACCAAACTCCAAGTCCTTCCTACACCTCCTGAATCAGTTCTTATATCTCTCATTAAGCAAGAGCAAAAGCACCATGAGTCATCTTCCTTCCTTTGGTCATCCAATAAAGGCTTTAGCAGGTCAAGTCTCTTCTACATTCCTTTATTAAGGAGAAATTTTCCTCTCTCCCAATTTACAACTTTTTTTGTACTTTTTTTTCCTCTTATACAAGAAAGCATGTTCCTTGATTCAGCTTAAGTGATACAATTAGAATAATATGTTTTATAGAGAGCCTTTCTGAATAAATAAAAAAAAGCAATGTACTCTTTTTTAATTTTTAAAGTTATGAGGGTATTAATTTGCAATTTATAGGTTTTGAGGCACAACACCTTAAAAATATAAAAAGATACACTATAAGTTAAAGTGCTTTAAAGCTGAAGCTAAAGCTTCAAAAATTACAATTCTTCAGTATTTCAAATCTACTTGGTTATTTCTAGTGCAAATTCTGTTACAAATTATTGTGTATGTTTGATCTTTTACTTTTCTTGTAAGCCCTGCAATGAAGGCTGCAGTTAAAGCTGTATTTACAGATGAAGTTGAATCAGGAAGCACCTCTTTTGGAGAATTTAAAGAATAAAAATTCAGAGGAAAAGGATTATGCATTCCTGGCATCTACAGTGCTATTAAAAATTAGCTGTAGTACTTTAAAAGTGTTTCCATTCACCAAAAACCCAAAAGGGAACATAAACCCCAAGTAGGAGTTTCCACTTTGATTTATGAAACTTTGATAATGATCTGGTATGGTATCAGCTGATCAACTTATCCTACTTTCGTAAATTGCCAGAGATGTTCTCCTTAGCTCTGCGAAGGCCTCCAAATTTAATTTGTTAGAACTAATAACCTGAATCTGGCTGACTTGTGCTGAAGAGCCAGACTTTTCAAGCCAATGCTTCACAAACTCAGAATGTTGGTGGGATGGATGCAGGAATAGGTGCATACCTAGAACATTTGATGGCAAATAAATGAAAAATTTATCTGATGGTTGTTATGTCTCGATGTCAATGAGTGATCACCCATGTTTTATGGGGAATTAGCTTGAAAGCAATCTCTTACAGCACAAACTAAGCAATCATTGCAGAATCTACAGTGTATTTAGACTCCACTCTTTTAGAGATTAATTTTAAATGCCCTCCTGTCATGTGAAAAAGATGGCTGGGGTACTATTTTGCTCTTTGTATAGTGAGTTATACCTCTACTTAATTATTATCATTAACAAATATACTAAATGTTAATGTCAGGAGAAAGCATTTACCAACTCTTCTGTGCTGGAGATTTAGACTTTGTCCTAAAAGGAAATGAGGTATATGAGAGAGTTACAGATAGCAGTTAGAAGGGATGAGGGCTGGCATTTTCCCATTTTTCCTTATAGTAGAAAATAATGTCTCTGAGTTTAAATTTGTTTTTTGGTAGGTTGTTTTTTTGTTTGTTTGTTTGTGGGTTTTGTTGTTGTTTTGATATTGGGGTTTTTTTTTTCTTTTTTGTTTTTATTAATGTATAAACCAGGGAACATTTGTCATTAGTGTCTCTGGGATCAGAGTAGTACAACAAAAAGAAAATCTGCTGATGCAGAAGAGGACTCAAAGTAATTCAGAGGAGGTTTTTTTTTTCCTTTTAACAAAATAGACAAAGAAGAGTGAAAATTATCAGAAGGAATACTCCTTGGACATTTATAATTCTCTGTATGAATTTTTCCAGTTCACAATAAAGAATTCAAATAGGCATCTTAGTTTATATTCCATGCTTTGTCTTTTTGCTATTTAAGTTTTAATAAGTGAGTATGAAAATGATAAAAAGAGTATTGGTTTAACTATGGCTATTCAACGAACATATTTTTAATAGAAAAATCTGCATTTGCCTTGCTTCTGAAACCCACTCGAGCTAACTTTTCATTAGAAGGACTTTTATGCACATAACTAGAGGACCAAACACCTACTGAAGCTGATAGAAATGCTTTAATTAATTTCAAGTTCTAGCTAATAGTTATGTATGCAATATACAAGTATCTTTAGTATCTCTTCTAAAACTTGACATAATAAACTTGGCTTTTTGTAGGCACAGAAGGCTGTGCAAGGCTGTACTGCTTATTTTCTTTCTAAATCTAAATGGACTCAGATTTTTTCTGTATATATCTCTATTAATAATTTATCTGGGGTGTAACCATGACAATATTGATAGCGTATGTAGAATAAACAGGACACAAGACTGCTTACTCCAAAAGAGTCAACATTTAGAATATTATCAGGATATTTGCAATTCTCAAATGTTAACCAGGCATTATTTATTAATATTGCTTTGCATATTAAAAGGTTAAGAAGGACTTTTTTATTTGTTCTGTTCTTGTTATACATTTAGCTATCAATAGTCTCATCCATTTAACTGTCATGATATGCACAAATGGTTAATCCTGACAATTGTCCTTTAAAGTATATTCCTTTAAATGCCAAAGTCTGTCACTCTATTTAATCCCTCTGCTGGGAAGAATATTCACTGGAGAACTGTGTTTACTTGATCTCAGATTCTTATTAGGTGCTATATTTAAGTCCATTCAGAGCAGTCAGGGCTGATTTTTCACTTCCTGAGACCTCACTACAAAGCACTTCATACTTGACATGGAAATAGCTGATTAAATTGCAACTATATTTTCTGAAATTATTGTTTCGAGTTCAAATTAGAGCAATCGGGTGCACTGTCTTTTGCCAAACTTCCCATTTGTTCCAAAAAACTTTTTTATTTATGCTTCTTTTTCACAACTACTTGCTTTCCTGCACTTTACAGCTCAGAGCTTTCACTCATTTCAGTCAATACAAAGGTGCAACAGAACTGTAAATCGAGCTTTGTCAACAATTTGGGGACAGTGCAGATGACTACTGTTGCTTGTTGTGGCATGTATTTCAGATGAGTCAGACGAGAGGTCAAGTTCTAACATGCTGGCAACTTCTGTGATGTGGGACAGATTATTGATGATCTTTACTGCTGGACAAAACCTAAAAGAAATCAGAAATTGTCAATACAATGTTGAGTGAAGGGTGGCAGAGAAAGGGTTCTTTGTCCATCCTGAGACTCTATTTAGATGTATTTTTATGCTTCTTTCACAGCTACACTATATGTAGAATACTTCTTTTTTTATTCTTAGAACAATAAAATCACCAGTATCTTTAAAAGTCATATTGAAGTGGCCAGTGTTGATATAAGTCAAACTGTTCATTCTAAATCTACATATATTTGTAGTTTCCTTCAGGATTTATGGGGATAACAACTCTACTGTTAAAACATTCCAAATACAAAGACTGAAAAAATTAGTAAATACAATTAAAATTATCATGACCTGAAACAAGAAAAAGGATTTAATTTCTATTTGCCACTAACAAATTATGAATTTCAAGAATGGCTAACTTTTGTAACAACTGTATGTTAATTTTAAATCTGTAGTGCTTTAAATAAACTAGAGTCAGTGCTGTAGAAGGAATGGAGTAGTGGCATCACATGGGTAAGATGTGACAGCGAAGCTGACACCTGGTAATGTTTTACTATTTGGGTAGTATAGCTACCTTCACATGTCAAGGTAACACTGGTCCTTAGTCTCATCTGTCAGGTACTGGGATCTTTTAGGGAAAACACCTATAAATCCCTCTTTAATTAGATGGAACTCCCTAGAGGCCTAAGGGAAGCCTTACTAAATATAAACAAAAAATCTCTTAAGATTCAGAGATGTATGCTCTCTGCAGCAATGGAAACTTGGGCATCTAGGAGTGTTATCTGTAAGCTGGCTTTGCAGCCCTAAGATGCTTCTCATTTGTATTAGCAGTCTACTTGCTTGAATTGCCCTCTCCATTTCCCTCCCCTCCTCTTCCCCCCCAACTCCTGGCCCCTTCTCTCCCCTACCCTCTAAAATATTTCTGTATTTTGGATATTTAACAGCTCACTTCTAGACTGAGTTAGCTCCCAAAGATTTTGGGAATTATTTGAAGTGCTGTCTTTCTGTATCGCCACAGCAGCTACAGCTGTCCCAGGCACTTTAACTAACAGCCACAGGATAAATTCTGTAGGTCAGCAGAGTTCCTCCTACACCTTGATATCTTTGAAATTAATTTCCTTTTCAAATTTAAGAGATCACAAGTTTTGTTAGCCTCAAGCTAACAAAAAAAGCATTTATTTGAGTCAACTTTTTTTCAATTCTGAACTTTCCATTTAGAGATGGAAAACCTAGCCCAGACTCTAAATGCGGTCTTTGCAAAGTACAAGGATTTTACTGTGCTTTCATGGAAAAGTGTAAGTAAGTAAACAGAGAAATGGTGGTAATAGACAAAGGACACACATAGCAGTAAAGGAAGAAAGTTAGCTGGCTAGACTGCATCTTTAGACTCTTTTCTAAGCCAGTCTTTGCTGGCTCTGCCACCAAATATGAACACACAAAGAGATGGAGAATGAATGTGCCAGATGGTGGAACTGGTAGTTAATAAACTAAATCCTCTTTTTACATGAATTTACCTATATCATATCAGTGAATGACAGCATATTCTGCCTGGAAAAAACAGACATTTTATGACATGCATTAAAATTTAGAATTAATTAAAATAAGTTGTTCAAATACCAATTTTTGTAAGAAGCACATTTTGTAATAGATAATATAATTAAATGATCCAGATTCTTGGAAACAAAAGCATCTGCGTTCAACAGATGATATTTTTCATTGCAGTCTCTTCATTTTACACAACAGCAAACAGCAGCAAATGCAACAATAGCATTCTACTAAGATATGGATGGCATGTCAGTGATGATAATATTGTGTCTCAGTGACTGTTCACCTACATTGGCAAATGCTGGCTGGAAATCTCAAGGGTACTGAGACCATTTTCATACTTGCAGAAACACAGATGAGAAAACTGAACATCTTAACATGTATCCAAATGTTCTCTACGTGATCATGCGGAATCTTGACAAATCAGAAAAGCTACATTCAACCAACTGTTCCAAAATTCAGCCAGAAAACAGAAAATGAATTATTCAATGCAATCATGCAATCTGAAAGAGTTCTTCTTTGAAGAGTAACATTAATTTCTGCTGCATTACTCAAGGAACCTTGCTTGAAGGACAAAGACTCTGAGGAGGTTTTGCGGTTTTTTGGTGGTTGGTTGTTTTTTTTTTTCCTTGTTCAGTTTTGGCAATTTTGAAGGGGTTTTTTTGAGTCAACTCTCAAACCAATTACAAGGATAATAAGACTATTCAAATATTTTTTTATTTCTTATCACCAAGATTAAAATTCAGAAAACTAAATGGAATCCAATTCTTGTACACCAAGGAAATCTTATCATTGATCCCCTAAAGTTGGAATGTCTTAGTAGTATTTAGTCTAACAGTTTGTCATTTCCAAAGTGTTTTGGTTTTCTGGTCCACATTGATAAAAGTAAGAGAAATGGGGAATTAAGACTCCTAGTGGCCTTCTACTATCAGACAGGCAAGGAAAAGAGAAAATGGTGAAGCAGTCCATTCCCTATCTGAGAATCCGTATTATCTTCTAATGAAGTGCTTCTGACAGCATGGCATGACTCTGGGCAGATGCTTCAGTTTGTGTTAGAGGACAATGTTGGAGCCCAGATTTCATACCTTTGCACCATATTCTCTCTTTTTCTGAATAGGCCACTCACAATAAACAGGATCAACTAAAGACACTGAGAAAGCTCTGTTCATACTGTATTGGGAAATAGTGAGGGGGTTGCATAACTTTTCTGTAACACTATTTCCAAACTTCCCAAGAAGCTGGAGCATGGCATGCCTCTCCCATTTCTCATCTGCTAGGCCTTCCTTTCCTTGACTTTTATGTCACAAAGGCAAACACTGGAATGTTGAAATAATTAATTTTGAATACATCTGTTATTACTTTTTGCTAATTTAATAGCATTTCTGCTAAAATTACGTCACAAATTCAAACCAAACCAATGTCCAGTTTCTATAGGTTTTTGTGACATCCTCCCAAAATGTCACAAATCAGTTACATAAATTCCTTTGCACTGAAACCACTACAGGAAATCTGAATACACTCGGTCTTACATTCCCACTACTCAGGTAAAGTCCTTTTCATTAATGTACACATAGGTATCATTGCAACCCAGAATAAATAAAGAATTCATAACGCTCCTTTTTTATTCCTCTCTTCTTCAGAAAAGGCTCATCCTGCTAATTTTTCTCTATAAATAACCTGTAGATAAATTTGTCACAAATTGCTCACCTCACATGACTAAATTAATAAAGTTTGATTTTTTGCTATTTTGATAATAAATCTGATCCATTTCCTCTTGTGTCTTCTCTTGTGGCAGGTTAGGTCTCCTCTACAGCAATCTGTCTTATTCTGACACATTTTTCGTAATCCAAACTGTAATGTAAGTAAGCACTGAGTATCCTCAGTGGCTTCTTTTAGTTCGTTGCAATGTCCTGAAAGAAACAACTTATCTCAAAATTACTGTCAGACCAGAAAAGTAAAATAGGAGTCCACTCATCAATATTTAAAATTGAGCAGTACTGTCATAACTTTTCAAACTCTCCCAAACTTAGGTCTTTTCATTCCAACTAAATTGAACTCAAGCCAAATTAGCAATCAGTTGATCTGTTTCTGGTAGAATAGGTATCTCTAATATTTTAAGCAAGATACCTTGTCTTCAGTTTTTTTATTATCATTTATTATATGTCACTCAGCTTCTTATAAAATCACCAACAGTATCTCTAGCTTGTAGACATCAAAGGTCTCTTATCTTTGCAGAAGTAACAGAATTGCAACTGTTATGGTCAGCTTGTCACTGTAGAATCACCATTTCATTGGCAATGTACCTTGTTCTTGCTCCCGTGTATATTAACACCAGAATTCACACTCATTTGTGGAAGCAGATCTGGATTTTGAGATTTGTCCTCTGAGAATTCACAGACAGTAGTTGTATCACAGGCAAGTGAATTATTAATTCATTCAATAATGAACTGAAAAAAGTACACTAGCAGTGAAATTATATAATAAAAAGATTCCCAATGTGTCCTGGCTAATTAAGGTGAGCAAATTATGTGTTCAGAAGTCATAATCCTATTGAAGGATCCTGTATGTCATGAACAAGACACAGTTTAGATTTTCAAATTTATCTAAGTGATTAATGCTAGAGTAAAATCCGTTTGCATTGATTTTAAATCAGGACCTAGTTGTCTAGTCAGTTAGGCTCTATCAAGGTCTACTTGTGTGCTACCAGATACCCATGATTGCCCAGTTCCTGGATGGAGCATGTTATGGTCTGGCAGATGTGTGTGCTTCCTTTCTGTGGAGGCAAGAAGAGCAAGAACAGGAGAGAGGAGAGCTAACTTACACACTTGCCCTGCTATTCATTCAGGATCCAGTTAGGGCACATTCCTCGACTGGAAAATATTCCTATTAATATAGCTTATATTTAAACTTCTCTTTTTCCTTTTAAAAAGCATTTAATGAGCACACATATGTACTGATACAATGGTCAGTAGCTTGATGTAGGCTTAAGCAGTCCAAATGCTTTCCAGTACATAGAAACCATAACCTCTAGACAAGTTTGTTAGATGGAAACGGTGTTTCCTTTTCAGGAACATTCCTCCTAGTCTGTATGGTCTTTCATAAGACTGAATATGTGCTATGAGGAGAGGTACTGTAAGAAGTTCTTAAGTGACACAAATGTTGCCCTGAGCACATTTAATCTATATAAATCTATATAAATTTTGATAATCTCCCAAACCTTGCTTCTAGGGCAGTATCAGCTAGAGCAGTAGTCCTTGATAGTACATTTCTTTGGGAGATGAGGATCCAAAATGCAACCTGAAGACACAGAAATGTTACCTCTAATTGCTCCTAGACCCTGATGAATCCTGTGAGAGCCCCTTGGACTAAAACCACTGCTCATTCTGTGGGAACACAACACCTCTTTTCTCCCAAGAAGAACAATACAGCGGAAACTCTGCTGGAATTTCCATTTCCCCATGCAGGATTTTCCTGTACAGGACTAATCTGGACAGTTAATGGTTTCTTAGCTGAGCTATAACATAGGTTCAAAAGCATATGAATGCTCTTGTGGGCGGAATAGCAGGTTACTGGAGGATATTAAATATTTCCTCAGTGGAGGCATTTACAAAAGCTTCCGTAGGACTTCCATGAATCCATGAAAGCCAAGTCTGAAAATTTTCATACTAATTTATATAGATGTTTCAAAAAAAGAAGTCATGGAGTTCCATGCACATTAATTTTCCACCCAACAAAATAACTTTGGCCTTCTTGACTTCAGTGAAAACCACTTCTGTAAGAAGAGTGTGACTGAACAAGGACGAGCATAATGGAACGTTTCATTTCCAAAATATAATAAAGTTGCGGGAGTAATGAAGGAAATGAACATTATATGCACTAATGGTACACTCATTTATGCTTTTATGAATATGAATTTATGTGTCCTTTTATGCTGCTGTTTGTAGAAATGAAATCTACCATGGCATTTAAAGCTGGATTAAAATGTTTCCTTTGTTTCTGCTTTTGAGTCTTTTACAGAATAAATTATGTTTTACTGTAGCTATTATAAATGTTCGTGATGGATAATTACTCCAATTCTCACTTCACTTCATGGTAAGAGTCCTTTGATATTGATGGGAGTTGGATCAGGCAATCGATATGGTGTGCTGCTTCTATACATTATTGTACAAGAGCATTAATGCCCTATAAATTAGCAAAGATATTATTTTCCCTGAACTTCCTTTGTAGATATGCTACCTAAAACAAGTAGTTCTATTAGTAGTGGAATTAATGAAGCCTGATTTACTATTATTTGTATCCGAGAGTGAATTTCCACATGGATTCTCTTATGCGTAACCATGACTGTTCTCAGACTGCAGCCTTTCATGTCAGGAGAGCAATGTCCGTGTTCCCCTTCCCTCCCTGGTCACTTATTTCAGATTTGTAGAAAACTAATATAAATGAATCTTCTGTTGAATTTGTATAAAAGTAGCCAGTAGACTTACTAGAGACCAGCAGACAGGTGACACAAAGGCTTACAAATACTGTAGCTGCAAGCCACATTCCTGTGGAAACTGGACTAAAAGTAAAGGAATGCACAGACTGGACTTTGTATCATCAAATGTTGATAATGTGCTTAACAAACAGTTAATAAAAAACCACAAAGGAGTAAGAAGTAATCTGAGTTTTAGTAAGCAACACAGAAAACTCAGTTATTCCTGTAAGCACAACTAGGTGCTCCATAACCTCATGGCCTCCCAGGGGAGACATCTTGTCTCAGTGAGATCCCAATGCCTAGTGTACAGATGGCATTTGAAATACTTAAACTGCTACATGTCTTCAGGAGCAGATGACTTCCCAAGAATTAAGGCTTGCCTTTTAAGCCAGAGTAGAAGGGGAACAGACTTTGGCAAGGTTCTTCCCTCTGCACTTCAATAAGTGAAACAGGGAATGCTCTTACTTCATTCCTGGGAAATGCATGCCTAAAAACAAGGGAAAACTCCTTAAATGAGCCAGAGGAGGGAAAGGAAGAAGTTGTGGTCTTTTTTTTCAGTCTCCTTCATTCTTTCCATCCTCTAAGACTGTGTTTTCAAATGATTTTTGCAGAAGTACACTGGGTCAAACTGACCATTGGAATTGACATTGCTCCAGTTATTCTGGAAGAAATTTGATCCTTATGGGTTTTAAAATTAATTTCATTAATCAATAATTGAGAACACACCATAACATTTCATAAGTGTAAAAGCATTACTTCCTATGTATTTCCCCATTATGAAGCAGAGCAAAAGACATTGAAATATGTATATTTTATTTAAGAATCAGTACTAGTAGTCAAAGTTAACATCACTTAGGGTTTTTTATTACAATTTCCTATAGTTTTGCCAATGTCAACAACCTGAAATTAAATTTTCTGCATATAGCCTCTGTTACAAGCAGATTGTGAAAAGAAAAATAATGAATGAAAGGTAAGAAACTATCTGTGCAAATGTTCAATCATCTTCTTTTCTCAAAAATCAATGATTTGTTAAGCTCTGACATCTCCACGAAGATTATTCTGAAAGACAGAAAGAATAGTCCTGAAATAACACAGGTGAATCTATCAATCTGAGGAACATCCAGGCAGAATCATCCAAATTGTAAAGTTTTCAGAACATAATTTGGATATCCTTAGTAGAGTTTGTTGAAAGCTTACTGATGAAGGTCTCTCAACTTGTCATTTCTTCTTTCTAACTAAGATCTTCAAATGAGTTGGCATTAATTTTGCATGCATGACATGTTGTTTAACCTTTGTTCGGCTAATTTGTATGCTTAATTTATGCCACTCCTCTTTACTATTAAGGGTCTGAAATTGATGGCGGATGAAGCAACATTCTCTTTCACTTCTCTTTACCAAAGCAAGACTGCAAAAGTTTTATTTTGCCAGGAACTTTTGTGCACTGTTGAGCAAAATTCCTATAGTAGCTCAAGTAGCTCAAATAAAACTTACCTTAATTATGACATTTTATCATTTTGCTACTTTATTATGAAGACCATTTCTATTTGAAATCAAGTGTATCTGATTGCCTTATGATCTACTAGTACAGTAATCAGAACACAGTTTACATGTGGCATACATTGTATGGTGAATTATTTGTTGATTGCTAAAGGATATTAGAATTCATGATGCTCCTGGGAAGTATCTTCCTGTATCCTGTTGCCTGCTTAAGAAGATAATCTTTCAAAACTCTGTGTCAGCATTTTTCTTGCAAATCTTTTGCTGGACATAAAATATGACATGTAGAATATTGTTATATGTTGAATATGGCAATTTATTGTTCATCTAGAAGGTATCATTTTATGAAGTTGATGCCATATTTCTGTAACTGTGTATCTGTCCTGCTCCATGTTGTTTGTTGTTCCTGCAAGATGAATATCTAGATAGTTTGAAATCAATACTGCATGCTCTGTAATGTAGGTGGTATCCAAAAATCTATTCCAAATATAGCTATATGTTTTGTAGTATCTGTTTCACAAGTTCTCAGCACCTGTTCTCCTTATGGGAGTATTAACATTTACTCCAGTAGGGATAACATCCGGTCCTACATTTGTTGATTGTCCCACGCAACATCAACAGCCATACTCCTGGAAGAAACAAACAGCATGTACTTCCTTTATCAAAATAGATGAGCAGGACATTCAGGCCCACAGATCTTTCCTGGATTAATGATATCGTTATTTCTACCAGTCTGAGGAGCCTACTGCTTTGGGTAAAGTGAGGATAATACAAAATTTAAACTTCCCTCTGTGTCTCTAGTAGCAAAGCATGTCTTCCATAGATGCATTATGTGTTCTGCAGCAATTTTTTTATAGCATAGCATGCTGTTGATTTGAGAAAAGGCAAGGATAGCCAGCAAAGTTGTTCACAGTCTGTGTCTGCTCCTGTGGAGGTCTCTGCAGCTCTGATCTGTGTTGTGGACTGCTTCATTTGCTATTGCTTGTTGAGACTGTGAAAGATCTATTCTTAGCTACTGACTAACAGTGCTGAGTCGCAGCATTTGACGCTTAGCAATTAATCATGTTAGTGGGGAATTGCACCACTTATCAGGGCACAGACAGGCGCACTTGAATGTTTGTGCTCGGCTATTGTGACCACTTATGTTTATATGGAAATTATCAGCTAGATGTCCATCTTCAGCATATGAAATGATCGCAATGCAGTGGCAGCTACAAGTTAAAACTTATGACAGTATTTCACAATAAATGTACATTATGTCCATGGGTAAAGTCTGATTTATGAGATCTTTGAGGTTTAAGTCTTGTGATTCTTTAGCTTTAGCTTCTTTAGTTTTAATGACAAGCACAGAAATTTAAGCTTTACTGTTACTCACTGGATCATTGTTGAACAGACTGTCAATCATTGCTATTCATAAGTAAAACTACTCTAACAATTACCAGTAATCCTGCAATTGCTCATGCAAATGTAGCATTTTTATTAAACATTGTAAGGCACTTCACAAAAGAGGACATAATAATAATTTCTTGATAATCAAGGAACTGAGGAAGAGCAAGAAACTGAGGAAGATAAACAAACCCTATGTTGCCAATTGAATACCACAGACAGTAAATGCTTCCAGGATGGGGCAAGATGGGACAAAGAAGAGGCAGGCACTTTACAGAGTGCTTTACAGAGAAGGGCAATATTAAAAGTTGGACAATGTGTCTTTAACCTATGGAGGAAAGAAGCAGCATGTGCACCACTTCTTTCACCCCCTCCCTCATCTCAGGACGAAAATCTTGAAAAATTGCTCTGTACTTTCATTGTAAAGGAATGGCCTAGTCCTCAGCATATGGTCTGAATTGTAGCTACTTTACTGAAGCTAATAGATTCTCAGCTAAAGTTAATTAACTTTTTTTTTTTTTTTACTTTTTTTCTTTTCTTACTTTACATCCTATAAAACTGCCCAAAGTCCTAACACTGGTTGAACAACTATTATTTACTGTTAAAATTCCTGCATGCTTGAGCTGGTAGTAGCTTTTTTCCACTATTATGAATCTTAGTTTGGCACAAATTGACTGCATTCAATATATACTATTTTGTTCTAAGTTCTCATTGCCCCAGCAGTTGAACTTTAGCTCTGCTTCAGAAAAAAAAGATGAGTGCAAAAGCAACAGTTTTCAAGTCTTTACCAGACAAAGCTAGGTACAAATTTTATCAGAGTAAGTTATTCAGGATTTGACCCTCTGAGTAGATTTTATTTTCAAAGCAGGTTCCCAGAAGCCACACAGAAAAAGGAAACAAAGCTAAAATTGGGACAAGGTCAACTGGATATAGAAGTGACTGTAACAAACCTCAAATAGTTCTGTTATTTTTGTTTCAACTGAAGTTCACAGAATTTTTATTTAGAATCTAACCTAGATATTTATACAGGAATCAGAAAGTACAGCTTTTTAATGACTGCCCGGAGGGAAGGTTATATTCATAACTGATGTTGAGTTCATACTTCATGGTGACAAATATTACTATTGCCTTAAATACTCAAAGACTGAGATTTTCCCCCCTACTAAAAGTATACATATTAGAAATTAAAAGATTTGAACTTGGATAAAACGTATGAGCATATTTAGTAATTATTAAATTCCAGGAAATATATATGTTTTATCAAAACACATGTATTTTAACAAAATAAGGCACAATTCCATTTTAAGGGCTTTACAACCAATATGAATAGGAGAAGAAAGATCAAGTCTTTTTTGATCATGAAATAAATGCAGAGAGTACATATTTTCCAAGCAAAAAAAAAAAAAAGCATGATTTCAAATCAGTCGACAGACCTGGATGATCTCAATTAAAATGGAAGATGTTCTTTTTACATTTTTCACTCCAAAAGTTATTGCATCATGGAAAGACCAAATTCTTGAATACCAATGGTCTCCTTATGAGGGAATTCACTCCAATTCCTCCAACAAAAAAACACCAACCCTAAGAAACTTTTGGCATCAGATAACATAAATCACAAGAGATGCTCAACTTAGGATTTCCTCTGTTGCTAAAAATAAAAAGTACTTGTAGAAGTTTCTCTGAGGTGTCTGCAAATCAGAAATAATTTTCTGTCCAATATAAAATAGAGTAAATTTATTTGTTCTTCGTCAGGGCATGTTGCTATAAGAAATGCTGAAAAACCTGAGTTTTCAATCAGGGAAGACTTAATTTAGATGATTTCTATATTTTGATGCTGGCATGAAAATGTAAAGAATATCTGGACATTCTGACTTGAATTTTTGCAATGATTTTATAGTCTACACATATGTATTACTCTCATTCATGTGCATTTAGCAAATTAAGATAACATTAAGCAAATAAATGTATTGCATAAACAAGATACTGGGAAGCTAGGTATAACTTGTATGCTCATATTGAAGGCTGTTGTACATTCTTCTGAAAGACGACACTTGAGAATTCATGTGACATGGAAAACACAGAGGTTTTAAATAGTGATACAGCTAAAATGCAGAACTCAGCCAAGGGCTGCAATATCCCTCCCAAACTGTTTTTAATAGCTGTAAACTGCCAAATCCTAAAGAACAGAATTAAGTCTAACTGACAGTTGAACAAAAGTGCACCTGATATTTAGAGATAAACATGTATCGTTTTCAATGTCATATAAAGCTGAGCCAGATCTAACCTTCAGCATGGATTCAGAATGTCATAGTACAAAAGGAAAGAAAGTTTCTTTTCATTTTATCTTGGTCATTATGCTGGCTAAGCCAGGAGCAGACTCTATCTTTCTTAAATACAGGAGCAAAAAGCCAAGTTAACAGCCTCCCAATTGCAAAAATGCAGCAAAAGTCTTCATACTTTGTGAATAGTCTTAATGACTCTGAAATGATAGGTGTCATATAGAGCTTCTCATCGGGACTGCTCTTATTGTTAAAATCATGAACCTGTTACATTTCTTAACAAATGATGATAGTTCTTATTGTATAATTTGTGAAAGCTCTTGATCCTCATTGCTTAAAGTCCCTGTAATGTGCAAAGGTGGGTAAGAAGTGGTCTATTTTTTCATTTTGCAAAGGGTAAGCCGACGTGCAAGAAGATGGAGAATCATGCTTATGGCTGCACAGGAAACCCTTGGCCAAGCCCTGAACTCTTAATTTCAGAGTACTTTAACCTCACCGTTGTAATTCTCGTTTTGCTGGAAAAGCTACATAATTACTAATTCAATGTAATGACAGCTGACTGAAGGATAATCTCCAATTAACCTGAGATGAGAGGAATTTTCTGCTGTCCACCTTAAAAGTGCATGGGTTAATTAAACAAATAGAACTGGTTACAAATGTAAGCTAAAAGCTAAACATAATAAGACACTGTTTTCAGCATTTCAAAAGAACTAAATGCAGCACATCAGCAGCTTCAAAAGCCTTTTGAACAAGTGCACTCAGAAACAACTAGCAAACAAAGCGATTATGAAGATGAGTGTGGTTGGTGAACTTGTGGCATGTCAATGTTATAAAATGTAGGCCTCTAGAAATACTCCTCACATTTGAGTAAGTAGAAAAGATGCAAATTTAGCAACAATTTAGCTGTGGACAGTGTGCGATGATTTGTTACTTTATACAAGGTTTTCTAGGTGAAAGTATCTTTTAAAAGAGAAGAGTATTCCTAATTATTGAAAGGATATAATTTTCCTTGAATTTTAAAGAAATGAGAACAGTAAAGTGATCAGAATCGCAGAGACCAATAAGATAATTGTACTACATTACTTTAGATTTAGGTGAATTTTTATTCTTTTCAAACAGTACAAAAACTGCCCCAATAACATTCCATATAATGAGATAGCTATTCCATATGCTAACATATATCATAATTTCTAGCTAATTAAGGTTATTCTATTGCCTAGCTAGATTATCCTAGTCTAATAGTACAGGCCAAGTATTACATGAAAATTAATACCCTTTAAAAAGAAAAAGTCTTTTTTTATTTATTGATTTTGTGTAACTCTGCACAAGAAGGTTTATAGGAGAAAAACTACTTCAGTCTCAGTAATAACAAAAGTTATAAGAAATAGATAGATAATCATGTCTCAATATCTTCGGGGAATGTCAGAGCAGAATCAGCATAGTACCAGTGAAAATACTTTGGACTGTTCTCTTTCTCCTCTTTCACAAGGCCTCTTTTATACCTTCAGTAGGAAAACTTCACAATTGATGTAGGATTGCAAAAATGCCAGACGAGAATATCAATTATTAAAAAGGATAAGGCATCAAGATGGATTGTTTCTCCTAATATGATAAAAATTGCTGTGCTCACAGAATCTATTATAAATTGCACTAACAAAGTCAATTTTCTAGGTTTTCTTTCAGGGAAGTGATTAAGCTCATGGTTAAAGTCAAGTTTCCTGAATAGGAGGCCTTTATGGATTGATGGCATGAAGATGGGACAAAGGATATTCTGAAGAATGCCAGGCTCACAAATAAAACAGGGCAGAAGCTATTAACTGGTCTGTAATGGTCTTTTTTGTATGGCCAGAGCCAATGAAAGAGTCCAACAGCAAAGGCAAAGCAAGAGCCACAGCTATGCCTGGTTTCAGCTCATGACAAGTATGATCTTGTCTTTCTGGTTTTGCCCTTTAGGAGTTCTGAACCTGCACTGAATTTCCAACAGTGTTGCCTGTACTATCTGAATATACTAACAGTTTAAATAAATTTTTATGTTAGTTTGAATTGTTTCAGCACTTCTATTTTATTGTATACTTAAGAGTTATTCATTTGAGATCTGAACATGTTTTTTAGATGTTGCATGGATTGCTGAGATGGGAAAGGCATTGTGTATACATATATCATTAAAACAGATCTGTTCAGCATATTATTTCAATAAGAATGAATCTGTTGTACAATCTGCAGGACAATTACTGTAATAGAAGCCATAGTTAACTTTCACATTTTTTTCCCCATTTTCTTTGTTATTTCTAAATTATATAGTATTTTTTACGAAGTCATGGTTCTCATTAAATCTTCGCAAGTCTAAGACATGTTGATATGAAATATAAATTATATAAATGAAATATCAATTATATAAAATACAATATGTGGATACATAATGGAAATTATGGGCAACGTACCTTAGATTATGATAGCTAAAAATATGAATGCAGCAATAAATGAAGGGAAAAGAGGAGGAAAAGAAATTAAGATTAGAGATCAAATCAGAGCTGATGAAACAGGTTTGAATGGACAGTGCTTTTATTTACTGGAATTTATGCATCTAATCTAAAGTAAGCTCAACGGTCACTTTGCTAGAGATAAATTTTTAATTCACAATTACAAATATAACCGTGTTTTTTCACTTGAGATTTATCAGCAACAGGTAACAGTGCCCTCCACAAACAATCCACATTGCCGATGTATTTGATGCATTTTTAAATAACATACACAAGTATCATTATTAGGTATTTAAACTACAAACTGGTTTGCTTACTTGACTAAGCATGATAAATCATACATTAGTCATGTTACCTGATTGGAAGAACAAAATAAGCAAGCAGTTTTTAATAAAATTATGAATTGGTCTAAAATCCAAATCTATCAGCTCAAGTCTGCATTTTTTAAATTCAGTAAACATGAATGCAAATAGTCACAGAAAATATGTACTGAGGCTTTTTTCCTTTTTTTTAAAAACATGTATGATGGAATATTTATAGAGTTTTTGGAACAATATCCTGCCAGGCTTTCAGCTGCTACAAAATATATATTTTGCATGATCACTGTATTAAGTACAAGCTGAAATTAATTTATGGGAAAAAAACAATGATGAAACAAAAAAAGAAAAACAGAATACACAGAAGATGTGAACATGTCATGGTTTTTTAATGGTATTCTGAAAAAACAAGACAGAAACTGTCTTTACCTAAATATGGGCATAAATTAAGGATACAGAAATTCAGCAAAAGGGGAAAGTTGTTACAGCCTTTGAACCACCAACAATCTGAACTATGTAATTAATGTAAAATATGTATGCATTTCTCTGGAATGTAAGGACTAAAATGAATGAAAAATGTGGAAGAAACTCTGCGGCAGAAGTTCTTTCTTTTTTTTTCTTCATGAAAACTTGTACTTTATGGAAGAGTTTCCTTTAATCTTTGCTCATTCATATAGAAAAATATTTTTTACTTACTGTAGAACTGTTGAAGAGTGGAAAGAGATGCACAAACCCCAGGAGACCTAAAGACTTCTTAATCATCATTCAGAACATCTAAATTTGACACTGGCTTTGACTCTTTAATACTGCTGGTTCAGGGCTGGCTTAAGTTGATCTAAAACTTTGGTACTGGCAAGGAGCAGTCCTGCCTTTCCCCTCTCCATCCCATCCAGAACTGCTCATTCTTTCCCTCTCACTTGTGCTATTGTGGTTTGTACACTCGTGGTGAGATCAGGTCAATCCTGATTTTGCTTAAAAGTAGCTGACTTTGATTCGACTTGGTAACAGAAAAAAAGTATCAGAAATATGGTGAAAGCTGGACCATGCATATCAGCATCAAGCTGATTTTAGATCAGCTTAAATAGATCATTCAACTGAATTTCAGCAAGATTCCTAAACAAGCTGATATAAATAGATATCCTTTGGCTTCCTCACTTTAAACGAAAAATGCTGATAACATGAAATTTCTCAGCCAGCTCTGACTTTTTATTTTCTTTTCTTGCCTAATAATATTTAGTGTCAAAGAATATATAGAATATTTTTGGATTGTAGTTTCTGCTACATCTGTTGAACCTCAGTTTCAGTGTCTCTTACTTCCTCTACTATAGTCCCTGTTTTCAACCCCACACTTTTCTATGGTGCTACACTTTATATCATTGGTAGATATTACTGTCACTATGTATATCAAGATATATCTATATTCCTATATATATCAGAAATTATAGTTCAAAACTTAATAGGAAAAGAGATCACTTATACTTCCAAAAAAGGCCCTTAAAACCTCCTCATATTCAGGCTCAGAAGTAATTCTCCATCATTGCCTAGAATGTTTTTCCTAGACAACAACAATGTAATTTTCTTGAACAGCACACAGACCTGTGATATCACTTGGGGATCTCTGGATTTGTGCCATGCTTAAATGTAGCAAATTTCTCCATCATAGTATTTTTATAATACGTCAATCTTAAGAAAAGGAATCTGTTCCATTCAAAATTCTGCCGTAAAGACTGGTTTCCTTGTTCTGAGTTTCGACAGATTTACCCCTTCCTGTGCACTAACACATGGCTTCCCTGTTCTTCAACCCCTACAGCACAGTGTCCTGCTCTTCTCACTCAGACTTCCTACCACATAGTTTCCATCTCTTCAGATCGGGTTTAAGATCTTGCCTTCATTTCCTGACACATTAAGATGCTCACATCTGTCATCTACCCATTAACATTCTGGAATGGATCTTTTGGAGTCAGTTTCTTGTAGTGCATTAGGTTTTGGAGGTTTTCCCTGTGAACCTATGTGAGGTTACTGTGTCATCTGCCTGCAAATGCTGCTTTAAATTGTCCTGCACAAAATTTCCTGGAAATTCCTCACAAGCAGCTAGACTCTCACCTGCTCTCAGGTGTTTCTGGGCATTAGGCTGATTCTTTATGCAGAAGACCCCTTGCTCAATTGCCATTTTCTAGGAGAGGCTAGACACAGCAGCAGCAACCTGACAGAATGTTCTTTCAGCAGTGATGCCATCAGAAAGCACTGCTGGGTAACCTCAACATTTGGGTGAAGTTTTACCCCTTCAAACACAATAAACTGTGAAGTAAATTGTGTATATCCATCTACAGCTCTTCTGCTTTCCCAGTTCAGATAAGAAATGGTGACAGCTTATCAGAGAACCTGAAAATAAGGACCAGGGAAGATATGTATCTTCATTAATCTAATTTTAGCAGATCAAAAGATGCTAAGTCTAGAAAGCTGGATCCATTATCACGTGTGTATTATTCATAGAGTTAGACAAAACTATGACTTCTGGCAATAAAATCTAGTAATCCATGAGGACGGCCCTCATTCGGGGTGATCAGACCTTTTAGGGCCTTCTGCTCTTCAGTTTGCTTTTGAAGAGACTTAACACTTCAGGGGACCTCCTTGGACCTCTCTAAGGGCTTCAGTCCCTTCTGGGTGGGCCAGGTGTGGCTGGTGACACAGGGCTTGGTGATGAAGCCATAAACACTTAAAACTTTATATATTTGCTGAAGGGAAGAACGGAGCAATGATTTAACAGATGTATTTGTGCCTGCAGAAACTTATGAGCATGTTAATAATTGGTGCCAGGACTTTTGAGCTGCTGGCTAATATCCTTGCCAAAAATCATGGAGCTCAGATTTACACAGAGTATATTTGTCATTGGGGTTGGTATTCGTCAAATGTAACCTCAGTGTCTTGTATTACTAAATGTTTTGATCCAAGTTGTTATAATTTGTTCCAGAGATAACCCTGGAATTATCTTTAGAGCACTCAACATTCAAGCCCCACTCCTGTTTTGCCTTTGCTCAACTTCCAGCTCTCTGTGTTGAGTGTAACTGGTGACCTTTCTGAAGAAAGGCACCATTACTGTAAGTTCCCCCACCAGTGGCATTCATGCCATTATGGGTTGGAGTTAATTGATTTTTTTTACCTTCTAAATGCCATAAAAGTTTAGTTTTCATAGAAGATCTCATGCTGCTATAAAGTGATGTCTGCAACTTAAGGGTGTGGCCTCTAAGAGTCTTTGGCATATGGGTTTTATGTATTAGGGTCTGCAGAAGAGATACCACTTGCAGAGATTTACAGCGCACTAGGACTGTGTGCCAGATGGTAAGAGCCATATGAGTTGTGAAGTCCTTAGAGATTTTTTTTTAGTTTGTTTTTGTTTATCATAGAGAATACACTTCTGGGTTCATAAAGTTTCAGCATGTTCTGCCTACTGCGTCATGGAGAAAAATATTAACTCTATCTTGAATCCAGGCAACTGGGAGTTATAAAAATACTTTAAAAAGGAGGTAGGCAGGCCATTTCCTGGGACAGAAAAAAATAGTTGTTTTAAAATACATTCTTGCTATTTTGATACTAAAATGAATAGGTTGTTATTGCTGTTATTCCTTGATATGATTAATTCAGACGATAGAATTCTCTGAAACAAGTATATTTAAACACGCTGCCTGGAAATGCAATATTGTTCTTGCTATAAAGAATTTGGAGCATATGTTCAAATAGTATCACAAAGGGGCTTTTCCCCCATGACAGAGAAAGATAATTGGTGTAATTTAGAAAGCTGTTGCAATTTGAGGTCACAGGCCAGGCAAGTTAATGTAATTCACAGGACATGGTGGACTAGCAAGATTTCTAGGTATACCCTGCATGGGAGTAAGGCACACTGCATATGGTCTGTAGGAGGGTGATAAACTCAATTTTTAGTACAAAGGATCTCCTGAAATAAGAAGTCATGCCACCAAGTTATTTAACTGGATTGTTCATCTTCTGTGAAGCCTGTCAACTACTAATTTTGTGAAAAATCATCTAAACCCACTATTTCTGAATAGGAGACATGGGATGCACAGTAGTCTTATAGGAGGCAATACTGAAGAATAGAGGATAGAATGAGCCCCAGGAGGGTCCAGCCCTACCTCAAACTACTGGCAGACCTTAAGTACAGTAAGTCACTTTCACTGACTCATAGAACACTTAAAGTTGGAAAGGACCTAAAAGTTCATCTAGTTCCAACCGCCCTGTCAGGTTGCTCAAAACCCTATCCAGCCTGCCCTTGAACACTTCCAGGAATGGGGTATCCCAAACTTCCCTGGGTAATCTGTTCTAGCATCTCACCACTCTCAAGAGTAAAGAATTTCTTTCTGATATCTAATAGATTAGATATCTCCCATCGTATGCGGAACCTGCCTGGAGGCAAACTCAGAGAGGTGGTGGAGGCCCCATCCCCAAGGCCAGGCTTGCTGAGGCTCTGGATGACCTTATCTGGTGCAGGATGTCCCTGCCCATGACAGGGGGTTAGAACTAGGTGATCTTTAAGGTCTCTTCCAACCCAAACCATTCTATGATTCTATGATTCTACGTGCTGTTGGAAACAGTTCCTCTCCAACTTTTTGTAGGCCCCTTTCAGATACTAGAAGGCTGCTATAATGTCTCCCTGGAGTCCTCCCTTCTTCAGGCTGAACGGACACAGCTCTCTCAGCCTTTCCTCAAAGCCCCCTGTGGCACTCCTCTGGATCCTTTCCAACAGGTCCATATCCCTCTTGTGATGAAGGTTCCAGAACTGGACTCAGTACTTCATGGAGGGTCACATGAGAGCAGAGGGGCTGAAACCTCTCTCAAACTGTTGGCCATTCTTCATTGGATGCAAGTTTAGTTTCCCCATCGCCTCGACACCCTGCACGGCGGGAGCTTGTCCTTCGCCGCCACCGTTCCGGTGGGGTCTCAGCAGCTCTCTCTCCCTCTTCCTCCTCTGGTAGGATTTCAGAGGAGTTTCAGCCCCCGCACAGCGTAGGCCCCAGCGGCGGCCGGGGTTACTGGTGAGGCGGCTGCTCTGCCCCAGGGCGCCGGCAGGTGGCACCCGCTTCGCCGGCCATGGGCCGGGGCACGCGACACCCCGGCGGCGCGGGCGGGCGGTGTCGCCCTGGCAACTGCCCGCGGAGCTGTGGGGCGGGATACGCCGCCGCCATATTTTCCTGTTTATTGCACCTCAAATAGCTGACCTTGGGAGAGACACGGCCCCACTTTGAACGGCGGCTCTCATTGCCCGCCCCAGTGTTATCAGAGGTTTGTTTTGCTGGGTTGGGAGCCTGAGTGCCACAGGCCACCGCCTTTGCCAAGTTCGGGATTTTTCCACCAGCTATGCTGGTTTTATTTTGAGGCTTCTTTTGTTGCAAAGCCTCTTGACGCACGGGGTAGGCCCCGGTTTTAAAGTTTATATCCCCAGGGGTCCCCTTAGGGAGTGCAGGACTGCTGCAAAAGTGATCAAATGTGGCGCCTAACTATACCCAGAATGGCATAAGTTTATATGAAAATGAAGTAATCTTAGATTCAACATGAATATCTCTGTTAAAATCCCCACTTTATGCCTTGAATCTCACTGAGTCACTTCAGCTAAGCCATGGCTAACATTGACATACAGGCAATGGACACAATCCAGGAAAACGAGTTATTTTGAGACTGGTGAAGGGCATAGCAAGTTTGTATTGCTTACTGGTAAAATTGTTTTTATTGAAACCTGCAATTCCTGGCTAAACCACGCTGTGATAAATAGGGGTAAAATGTGGCATGTTCAAGTATTAATAGTAAGCTACATACAGTTTTGTGTGAGTGAGAGATCAGTGCTCCTTGTGGAGGTGTCCCTGTCTAATCCTTGTCATAGACAAAACTAACAGCATAGCTACATGGCATATATGGTAGATGAACTGTGTGAATGCTTTATATTAGTAAATTCAAACTGCAAATGGGTAGCAGAAATTCTGTTGTAGGCGAGGCTGAAGCTTTTGGTTGCAGTTGGCTATAACTAGCTGAAACTCAGCAGAAGTCTTTCCTTCACTCCTTTATTTTTAAAATCTAGGAAATGAACTGACTTGCAGTTTACTTACCTTTGAAAAAAACTAAGGCTGTGTGGTGTCTGCCAATGAAAATATTCTGCTTTACTCTAAGTGCTGTTTAATCTTGATCCTTGAAGGTGTTTTGGGCACACATACAACAAAGCTGGGTACATTGCCAGTGTTTCATACACTTCAACAAAGTGCCCAAAAGTCCTGTGAATACCATCAGAAATAACCATGCTTTGTACCAGTTTTCCTCCATACTTCCTGATACATCTTAGTTTTCTTTATCTTTAAATACATGGCAAAATATGGAAGATTTTTGCCCCCCGCCCTCAACCACTTCAGGAATTTTTTATCTTTTACTAACCCAACTAGCATGGTTTTGGTTTTAGGCACCTGAACAGTTCAATGGATGTACACATTTATGCTCAGAATGCACTGACCCCCAAAGACCCTTATTTTACTTCTTGGCCAAATAGTTGTCTCACCTCTAAATTATCTGGAGCAGTTTTCTGACTTTAATCCTCCCTTCCACATCAGTGATGTTTCATCTCTTTTTTTTTCTTGTCTTTTTTTTTTTGTTCCCTTTTTATGAAAACAAAGATTTCATGAGCCAAAATTAACTATTACATTAAAAAAAACTGTTGTGGAAAGCACCTAGGCAAACTATCCTAGCATGATAATGTATTTTGAAATGTAAAGAATAAAAATGCCAAAAGATGCCAGGGATAGTAGTTTTAGTTTCAAACAAATTATAAAGCATCAAGAAGCTCACATTTAGACCCAAACTTCCAGTGGCTCATCTAAATCATTAAGCCAATTTTTTATATTACTCTACAAGGCAGTTCATAAGTGAGACAGGCATATATACGCGAATGATTCATCACACAGAAGCCCTTTGCAACCAAGCAAGCAGATGTATCCTCTGTTTCCATAAGGGAACAGCTCCATAAACAGAGAATCAAAGTAAGTTTGCAGAGCCTGGATCTTACCAAACAAATCAGGTTGGGCTTTCTTTGGTAGGAAAAACTTTGGAGCTCTTTTTCAAAAGTTTGTGCAGGTGATAGTTTAGTTGAGCAGAAGGAGGCTTTGGCTTACAGTGTAAAGTAAATATTTTCAAGGATCAAAGATGTGGAAGATGGGGGCGATTAAAAGGTAGCTACTCAACAGTTCTAAAATCTCTGAGTGGGCTGTTAACCAAACAGGTATTGTGTCTGTATTTGTGTCTATCACACAACTAATACCACACCAAGGAATCAATATATGTATATATATTGACTTCTGTTTTGGATAAGATAAATAAAACCCACCCAGAGACCAAAACACAGAAGTTACTGTTTGCATGGTCAGCTTTCTTCACTAGACTTCACAAGGTATCGTCTCTAGCCTTCTGTCTTGCCACACCTTTCTCCACTGACAGAAATACCTTCTGGTTTTTTTTGGAGGAATGTTGGTTAACCACCAGCTAGAGGTTTAGAAATTCTCCATTCATGCTGAGGTGAGACCTCAGTCCAAGCATGCTCCTTAACCTAGCTACTGCACCTGGAGATTTGTCTTCAAAGCAAGTTGAAGGATTTGTTGGACAGTATTGTAGTCATCTTCTGAGAAGAAGGTTTTGGGATCTAAGCACAAACATGCATAACACACAGACTTCTCAAGGAACAATCAAAAACAAGTGTGTGAGCCTGAAGACGGATGAAGGCCCCCAGGGGGACTTCTCATGGCTCTTTCCCAGCAATCTGACCCAAAGAGACACTACTGCACCATACTGTGGCTGTCCTTCAGTACAGGCAGCCAAGCCCCAGGAACGGGTAAGGGTGGAAGTTACGCAGCCTCTGAGTGCATTCAGAGCTCTGGTGGACTTACTTGAGTAATTGTTTGTCTTTCCTGAACACAAGAAATAAAGTAACTGCACAAGATTTTTACACTTTTCCTTGATATTTGCTTTCTGCAGGGCGAAGAGGAAGAGGTTTAAATTGTCACTGGCACAGAAGTGGGAGAAAACACAACACTCTCATTATGCCTACAAAGGCCTTGCAAGGCCTTCAGCCTGAAATGGGACAGTTCAGCAACAATCACATTGCAAGGGCTGTCAGTTTCCAGACTGAACTAAACACTTCCTCTGTATCCCCAAGATGCTTGTCTTTACTGTCACAAATCCTTACTGTCACCTAGTTCTTTTGCTCTCTGTAGCAGCCACCCTTTCTCCACCAGGAATTTGCATCTAGTACTGATGTCCCTAAGCTTTGTCCTATGTTTGTGGAGAGCCTCCCTTGAAATGATTTTAGTAGAGAGGCATTCACACACTGCTTCTGTCCTTCTGCCTTAATATTCCTCCTAAGGAAGATGCATTTAGAAAATTAGCCTATTACACATGATGGCAAACCTGAAGGGCAGGTTGGAAGAGAGGGGTTTTTTTTTAGGTACTGTAATATTTCAATGTTAGTTACATGTTAACACATATTTCTAAAATGGTTTAGATTTTGCTTTCCCTTTTTTTCATCAATCCCTTACTCCATTTCTTAATTGGTATTAGTACCATAGGTACAATCTCAATTTAATTTAGCCTTGAAAATGTTTTCTTCACTAAATAAAAGAGGTGGTTAAGAACAGCTTCATTATGGCTCCAATTCAGACATATTAAGTATGTCCTAAAGAGCTTTGCTGGACTGGGACCAAAATTACAAATACTACTGGTAGTATAATTTTTGCCTGTATGATTTTACTACCTTTTTCTTAATTGTAAAAGATGGTTTCTTTCTCTGCCAGGAATGTTAGCAATGAGAGTATTTGAACCATCAAATTAGGCTAAGGGATAGTCAGCTCTTACATGAAAATTTTATTTTTCATTTTCCTTAATTTAAGTATCATCACTAATGTGTCATAAGCAAGAAAAAGGACCTAGTCTACTGACAGAAGTGGCAATATTTAATAGTTTCTACCCAATGTTGACATGTTTAAATATTCTTTGATGATGTAAGAACTTGCCAGCAGCCTGGTATTTCTTGATTTGGACCTGTCTCCAGGGCTGGAACAGTTCAAATACTCTTAAGTCATGGAAGAGAAGGCACTGAAAGTGTTGTGGATTAGTGTGTAGAATTACTTCAAATAAGTAAGGTTTTGAAAGAGCAGCCTCAGAAAATACACTTCTTGAGAATGCAGTTTGTAACTTTAATAACACCTATGGGTGCCAAAGTGACAGGAAATTAATGGGACTGAAATCCTTCATGTTGTTACAGGACACATAACTGAGTCAGAGTTTACATCTGGATTTTGCAGAAGTGATTAATCAGTCATAGAGTTGGCTATAGTTGGTTAATGTCCCAGCAGCATGTAGGTTTGTCTACTGGCCAAAATATCAAAAACTCTTGGAGTTTATTGGTTGTTTCTGGATTATCTGAAGAATTGGTTTGAAAGCAGTCCCCAGTTGTTTCAGAGACATTCACTACAGCATTTTAGAACTGTTGCTTGTCTCCTAGGATCAAATGGATAAATGAGGCTTTTGTACATAGATTTGAAAGGGCACTGGAGAAAATTATGTAGAATTTAATTTGCAAATACAAACTCTGTATCAAGAGTCCATCATCCTGGAAACTTTAACTGAAGTCTTTCTGGACTTTCTGATTTATTAGATATAGGTATGATATATTTTACATGGGAACTGATAAACATGGTAGAGGAAAATGGATGAAGAATATATGCCTACCAGACATTCTGCATCTATTAGTAGGATGTGCATAAAATTACAAGGGATGATCCTCCTAAGACAAAGGTGATGTCAAGAAGGTGTGTTGCTGGGAGCATGGCATAGCTGCTTTTTGGAGAAAGGAGCATAATGAAGAAATATATTGGCCAGCTGTTACCAGATAAAAAGGCTTAGGAAGAGAAAAGTGTACTAAAATTAAAACTGATGGCCATGTAGTTACGCGGGAGGAAAATGATTATGCTTTTCATTGGCCTGAAGGGGATGTAAATGGAAATGTTACAGTAGAATATGAATCTTTTAATACATATTAAGAGCTCAAAATGTACAAATGTCATTTCCCCTTCTAACAACCTACCATCAGCCATAAGGAAAATACAGAATAAAACTTATGCATAAACATGTACTGGGAACCATGTTAGGCATATGTTACATGTAGTTTTCTTATTTATTAATCCATTACAATGAACAGTGATAAATAAACATAT
Organism: Turnix velox; assembly: GCA_013400935.1. NCBI lineage: Eukaryota > Metazoa > Chordata > Aves > Charadriiformes > Turnicidae > Turnix > Turnix velox. The sequence continues at coordinate 417,387 of VZTY01034113.1, read as the reverse complement.
ATTACATATGTACATATACTTGTGACATAAAGCAAACTTGTGACTTACGAAGACTTTTAGGTATGTGCTTAAACAAAGCATGTGGTTTGGTCCTATTAAAGCGAGACTTGCTTTTGAATCCTTTCTTGATCTAGGACCTTAAGCAGTCCTTTTCTGGGCATCTTGGTATTTCCTGAAACTGGCATTCTTTAAAAGCAGCTTCCTTTTTGCAACAGAGAGTCAGTATGATATGTTACAGAAAAGTATTTTCTCATGAATCCTTTGTTATTGTTCACATTTTCTTTCATCTAAAATAAAAATAAGTCATGCTGAAAATGCAGTATGTGTATACTGGCAATTAAAAACAAATCAGGAAATCACTCTGCTATATTAAATCACACATGCCTAGTTATGATTTAACATCCTGGGGAATGAAACCAGATTCCATCCTCCCCTGCTATTTTGTGACAGTGATAGAAATGATTTATTTTTTTAAAGACTGATTAGAATACACATTTAATGCCTTTAGTGCTTCAGCATTTCTTTTTCCTTATAAAGGACCATTTTATCAAGCATTTTAGTATCGAGCACTGCTTTCATAAACACTAGGCTTCTCACTCAGAGTAACTTTTTTCCCATGCTTATATCATTAATGTATGCATTCAGAGATCCCTGTGGAGATTGAAATTATTGGGTTGCTTACCAGTAAATGTATGTGGCTCCTGCTTGAAACGATGTTCCAGGTAACTTAAAATAAGAAATCTTGGAGAGCAGCCAGGTTTCCTTTTTCACATGAAAGCGAGGTGTCTTGAATTTGGCTATGGTTCTTCAGTAAAAAGGCAGCAAGAGGAAGCATTAAAAATGGAGAGGAGGTGCAAAGAGAGGAAGAGTATAATGAGCTAATAATACATTGGGTGCAAGTTCTGCCTTTGTTTTCACTGAACCAGCTCTGCTGAAGTAACTGTTGCTGGAATTAAGCCTTATTTTTTCAAGAGTCAATAAACAAAAAATAATTGATGTCACAGTACTTCAGAGTCAGAGAAATGCCAAGAGGTGCTGGTGTGGACCATTCAACCAAGCTTCTTGGTTGTTTCCATCAAAACAAGCTAATTCACTTGATCTTTACAGATCTATTTCAACTGCTGTTTCTTTCTTAAGCAGTGAGAGAGAGTACTGAGTTTATGTAAAATAATTTCTGATGAATAATCACAGAGTCATGAGGCTGGGATCCATAGAACAACTATATGTAGGTAGTTGATGAAGTCTGTTGTGGAGAATTAATATTGAAAAAAGATGATGGTTTTTATTAACACTAACCTGAGGGAATATTGAAGCAGGCCTAAATGTAGACAGAAAATTCATATGACTGCAATACAATATGGCAGTAGAAAAAAGACATATAATTTGATGCTGTATCAGAGAGGAAGGAGAGAGCCGCGGGAATCTCTAGAGCAAACAGTTCTTGGAATTCTGTTTTTAGATTGCTGGCCAGGATGCATTGCTGGGTAGTGAACATCCAACAGGGAGCAAAATACTTAAGAAATTTTTAAGACCGCATTCTTGAGAACATATTTTTTTGCTAAGAATGTCTGAAGACAAATGTATTTTAAGTGTATAGATATAAATTTAAGTGTACAGATTTTAATGCCAAAGAAATTATAGAATCATAGAATCACAGAATGTGTTGAGTTGGAAGGGACCATCAAAGGTCATTTAGTCCAACCCCCCTACAGTAAGCAGGTTCAGGATCTCATCCAGTCTGGCCTTGAATGTCTCCAGGGATGGAGCCTCCACCTCAGCCTCTCTGAGACACCTGTTTCAGTGTTTCACCACCCTCATTGTGAAGGACCTCTTCCTATTGTCTAATATAAACCTGCCCTTCTCTAGTTTAAAACCGTTTCCCCTAATCCTGTTGCTGCATGCCCTGGCAAACAGTCTCTCCTCAGTTTTCTCATAGGCCCATTGGTACCTTCAAGTGCTTTTGGAGGCTGTACTGATTAGGAGGATTTTCCCCAATCTAGGTGCAGCACCCTGCACTTGCCTTTGCTGGACTTTATAAAGTTTGCTCAGGTCTGCCTCTCTAGCATGTCCTACTCCCTCTGGATGACATCCCTTCTCTTCAGTTTGTCAACTGTACCACTCAGCTTGATATCATCTGCAAACATGCTGAGGGCATATTTAACTCCACTGTTTGTATCATTGATGAAGGTATTAAAAAGCACTGGTCCCAACAGAGATCCCCGAGGGACACCAGTCATCACCTCTGTCCATCTGGACATCAAGTCATTTATGACTACCCTCTGGATGTGACCATCCACCCAGTTCCCTACCCGCTGAACAGTCTTCCCATGTCCACTGATGTAGTTACTCCATTGTAGAAAGCCACTAGGTTGGTCAGATGGAACTTGCCCTTGGTGAGGCTTTGCTGGATGTCCTGAATCACCTTGCTGAAGGATAAAATCAGCATTAACAGCATGCAGATTAGATGAGAATGAGAAGAGGCTGACCTCAGAGGCACTCACTTTATTGATCTTACATGGAATTTTCTACATCTTTAACATTTAGACTTGCTACTAGCGATGATCTGACAGCAGTGGAGTATCTCAGGACAGTCATAATTTGTGTTACATGCAATTAGCCTGCGCAAAATACTAGAAATGCAGACTGTAGAGGATATGCCTGCAGACATAGGGGAATCGTACAGAGTACCATTGGAGACCATCTCATTCAGTGAAGTTGGAAGAGAGAGCTTGTAAACTACTGCACCAGTGAAGACCCTCATTCTCTGGCATTATGATTCAAGACAGACAGGGCCAACTTGCTGTGCGGGTAGAGCAGGCAGTGGCCAATGGCAGCAGAGCCAATGGCTTTGCCTATGCCAAAGAGCACAAAGGTTTTTTGCAAGAGGGTTCCATGCTGCATAAACAGCAAATTCCTGCCTCCTCCTCCTTTGCTCTGTGGCTGAGAAAGAGGTGAGTGTTTGCCAAAAGACAAACAGCACGTATTCCTGTTTTGTAGACACCTGGGGGAAAGCTCCATTTCTCTATCTCAGTTTGATCCCTATTCCGCAGAGTCTCTCCAAGTCCTCCCAGCCCCACCGTCTGCCCCACTGCCCACAAACTACCTTTAAGTGCTTCCACTGTGCTGATGTGCTGCGCTGCCTTAGTCTTTTCTCTACTTCCAGCTTCCTTACGGCAACCGCCCCAGTACATTTCTGCTCTCTCTGTGCATTAAGTTGCTTTGAGGGATTTTATTTTACCACCTGAGAAGCAGATGATTAGTCGCATTACATCAATTTTTACTGCCCTAAGGAGACATCCTGGCTTATGATAGATAAGTTGGAATAATATCTTTCACCTGGTGAATGTGAACCCCAGGCTGGGTCTGCATCAGCCAGCAGAACAGCTCAGGGGGAGCAAGTCTGTAGACCAAAACAACTATAGTACCTTATATACATGCTTCATGAGTTTTGGATGTTTGTACTCAATTAGATCTCTTCTGATGCACCCTAGAGGTTAAATAACAGCTAGCATTTGGAGTTTGATGGATGTTTTAGGCCTGTATCTTCTGATTTTTTCTGTGTCTGGGAGGAAACCTGTTTGTGCATTCTAAGGCAGCTCCATATGCAACCTAAAGCTCAGAAAGGGGAGGTGATTTGGATTAAATTGTGATATGGATGCACATTGAGGCATCTGTGATTTCCAAATATTCTTAAGAGACGCTTCCAGGAGACTTGATTTTTGAAAATAACAAATTAATTGTATCCATAAGTTTGCTTTTCTCTATCATTGTATTAATTCTTTCAAAGAATTTTAGTAGGCTAGATAGACATAATTACAATGACAGAAGCTGAGTTGTTTAGTTCTTACCATTTTATATAAACCTGTGGTGCTTTGCAACTTTCTATTCAATTATTGCGCTCAGCTGTTTTTCTTTGCACTGAAATAAAGCAATCACAAACAAAGCTCACAAACATACTTACAATAATATTTACTCTGTAAAGCATCTCATTTCAATCTGTCAAGTGAACAGAGATTGTTCTGAGTGGATTTTCAAAAGATTACTGCCAGATTTCTTGTGAACTGAATGCTTATACCAGTTGAAACAGAGAACATGTCACTGAATAGACGGTGAGTAAAATCTTTCCATTCAAAAAGACTAGGAGATCAGATAATAGATCAGATACCATGTCTGGAAGATGTGTGATTATCTTAGAGGCCTTTCTAAGTAGAAATGTAATTACTGTAGCTCAGTGGGACTGCAAGGAGCATAAACAGAGGAAAACAGTGGGTTTCCTCTGAATATGTAAGAGCTGGTGGTGGACATCAATAAGTTTAAATAGAGGAATGAGCCAGGTTTTACTGCTGAGAGATGTAATGTTTGCTTGTCTCTTACATGGACTGAAACTGAGCAGAGAGAATGGTCCTAGGAACTATACAGTAGAAAAAAACCCTAAAACTCTGAAGCAAGGACTTCTCTTGCATTTTAGGTTCATGCATTTTGATCAGCTTTGCAGCTTGTTATTTTTCACTCTTTCTTTGACTCCTAGCGATCATGTTCGGGTAAACAATGCTGCTTCACAGAAAGTTGAGTTCCCAGTATATCCCTTTACAGCAGCTAGGAGCTGGCAGTGCAAGGGCCGTATATGTGTGCAGGGAGACTGCAGGTTTATGAACTCTTGCTGAGGCAGTGAGTTGTCTGTCTGTCTGCTCTACTGCAGTTGGGTACCCTCACTGTAGATCATCTCAAAGGCATGTGGAGAAATGATAACTTCAATATAAAGGAAGTTATAATTGTGAATATGAGAATATCAAGGTGGAAAATATTGTTCTTTCCATGCAAGAGACCCTGTGAAACGCAACAAACGAAAAAATGGCAGTGGGTTAAATCTGAACTATTGAGCTTCTAGCAGATGTACAGGAAAAGACAGCACATAATGGGCCAGAGAATGAAACGTAGTTAATCCAGGTTAATCCAGTAGCACCATTTTCTACATGAATTTCGCATGGGCACAGCTAATTAATTTTGGTATTTTTAGATCTGGTGATGCGAAATCATGAAAGAAATCATTCCTACTTTTTCTCCAGCAGTGGGAATGTTCATCTGAGAGGTTGTTATCTTTCTTTGTCATCTACAATGCACGATGGAATTCTCTTTAGCCATTTTTTAAAAGTATTAATGAAACCATGAAGACAAGTGGAAAAACTGTTAAGAGAAAGTACCAAAACAAATGAAGTAACTTAAGAAAAAGTCCTAAGCAAAGCTACAAGTGCAATTTAAGACATCACATAGAGGAGCAAGATACAGGGTAGAAGATAGGCTTTGTTCTGAAACTCGAAATGAAATTGTAAATCAGGTAGGTACAGAAATATAGTCCAAATATTTCAGACAGGTGGTACTGTGACAAAGTCTGTATGAATATTATATAGTTAATTTATGCTTTCTGGATAAACTTAGTTTTATGCCTTTTAAAATTGATTCACAAATAATCTTCTGGTAATAGTGGTTGCAGTTCAGAGCATTTTTCTTTATTGAAGTTAGGAATCAATTGCTGCTTACCAAGCATGTTTTAATTTCTGAAAGGCATACCGTATTTTTTTATAAAATTCTGGCTTGATTAGGATGTAAGGTGATATTTTTTCCCCTAGAGTAAAATGTCAGACAAGGAGAGGTTCCTTATTTTGTTAAAGCCTAGGGCTTTGATTTTTATAAGAGGTATTGGTCAGTGAGTATGCAGGAATGGGACATCTTGGATCAGAGAACAGGCTGGAACAAAGACGAAATTCTGGATTGACTGGAGGAATTGGTTGATAAAATGTAACCACTTCCATGACATGGAGTTCAACTGGCTTTATATCACTGTTTGTTTGAGACAAGTAATAAAGAACAACTGTGAAAGGGATAGAAAGTGTAAACAAAATAAGGTTTATGAAAACCTAAGCAATGTCTGAGTTACTGTTGGCTTTTTATTTCTCAGTCTATGAAAAATATAATATACTTCAGGTTATAATCCTACCAAACTACTCTGTTGTCATTCTTAGAGAAACAGGTCCAAACAACCTTAAGCTTTCTAAACCAGTTTGAAATGAATCAGCTAGCACTTACATTTTGGAACAGTTCAAAGAAATGTTGACAAGCACTAAATTCTAGCAAGTTTATGGTTTCACTGATTAGAGTCTTTACACAGAATTTGGGGTTATAAATTGAAATCTTTCTCTTTTTGTAGCCATCCATGTTGACTGTAGCCATTGTTCCTGCAGCTTTTACATTTACATAGAGAAGGCTAAAAAACGCAGGCCTGTGAATTAAAGAGAAAATGAACAAATTAACTTCTCTAGGCAGCTATAAACTGATTGATAGCCTAAGCTATAGTCTAGAGTAATAATTCAGGCATTGAAAGTACTCAGTAAAAGAACAGCCAAATTGAGATGCATATCTGTGTGAATAATAATAACAATAAAGAAATCAGCTTGGAAGGTATGGGGGAGCTCATAAGGCCCACCTTTAGCAAATAGTCTGGATAAAACCAATAGTCTGGAGTACCCAAAACTGGCAGCATGTCTACCCCAATCTGATGGTCTGAATTAAACAGCAACCATGAATTTACAAGAAGATTTTTGAAACACAGTCATCTTCATATAACAGTTTTGAAACATCTAACAGCCTCATAAACATGTAACATCACTGTGGAAATCTTCTGCGTTCAGAGACCTTAAGGAGGATGGCAGAGACCTCAGGAGGAACAGCGACAAAAATAACCTGACTTGAACCTGACTACAAGTCACCCTGTGGGCACCAAGACCAGAGTAGGCAGACTCCTCATCAGAGCTGTGGGTGCCTGATGACAACAACCAGAGACTCAAACTCAGGCTGTACATTTGTTTCCTCCTGCATGGGCTGTAGTGTATTGAAGGCAGCAGCACAGGTACATGTGAAGTGACAGCAGCTGCATGTCCCTCTCCAACTGTCTGCTGGGCTGACAGAAGAGAGTTTGTAATCCCTGCCCCTCCTATGGCCTGCTATATGTGTATAAGTGTGTACCTAACTCTGTGTAGCAGGAAACAGGCCTTTTTGAGATTACCCATAGAAGAGATTTTAAAAGCTTGTGTATATTTATTAGCAGTTCATAATATATAGTATTACACTGTTTCTGTTTTAATATTATACTGGTCATGAAAGTATGGATTTGCTGCACTGCCAGTTAATTTTGTCATTAACAAATCAATAAAAACATTTTGATTCCAGTTTAGTTAAGCTATGTGCACTGAACAATTTTTCCCTGTGATAGGAAGAGAGAGGAGAAATCTATTTCAGGAATAGCAGAGGATGTAGGCTGACAAAGAGGAGCGGATGGGCAGCCCCGCATAAGTAATACCGAGTGGCAGAAGTGGATTCATGGGCTACACAGAAGAAAAAAAATCTATCCAATAGGTAGTTATTCCTGCCGAGAAAATGAAGCTGAGGAGTGAGACCTGAAGAACTTTTAGGACAAGTGCTGCAGAAGCATTTTCTTGCACATCTTAGGAGAGGTCTGAGTAAAGGAAGTAAAGATGAAGCCAGAAATTTTCCAGACGAGGTGGACTGTCATTATGAGGGCTGCATTTAAAAATGTTGGGAAGGTACATGCTGAAAAGCCTGGCAAGTTCAACAGAGCAACTATAGTTGCCAGCTGAGGTGATAAATAGAAAGAGCAAACGCTGGGACTCAGTAAGGAAGGGACTCAAAAAAAAAAAGCCCTGGTAATGATAAGAAAAAGCAGAGATGGAAAGGCTTTTTTCAGGAGTAGAAATTAATCTACAGTTGTTTCACATGTCTTTGGAGAGAACAACTACCCCAGGTGTAGACCTACACAGTAAGATCTAGGTTGCTCCAAAAAGAAGAAATGTGATTGCCCCATATCCTTTGACTGCATCTGTAGCACTGCTGCATCATTCATCTCTGCATGCAGATCTCTGGCAGCCAGACAAGGAACTGAACCTTGAAAGAATTGTAATAGCATGGTAATTTTCAGGGATGTTATAGAATGAATGGTATCACTGAGAATATATCAATAAAAAACCCCTACAACTTTTTACAGCCATATAATTTATGGGATGCTTTAATATTTATGTGGTGATATTGTTTATTATGCTTAGTTTGTAGCTACTCCTGCTGCAAAATCTCTCACTTTTAATAGCCTCCACAGATTGTTAGCTACACGGAAGTATTACATTGTTTGACTTTTTTCATCTTCACCCAACTCTACCAAGTGAAAGTTATATCCTTTTCTTCAATTCAGTAGTTTGCAGTCAGACTAATAATGGCATTTTTTACGAAAAATAAATTGAAAAGTACTGGTTTTTCAGTATAAAACTAATTGAAAACTGTTTTGTGCATGGTGATTTGGAGGTATGAAGTGGCTTACTGGAACTCTCGGTGCTATTTCTTAGTGTGATAGCATAAGTATAATGAATAATTCTCAGTCATTTTCAAGTCATTCAATAACAGGCAAAGCCCTTTCTCTTGTAGTTAAGCTTTTGATAAAGTTCTGCAGTAAGAAAATGTAACTGCAAATATTGAAATTATTTCCTTCACTAGAATGTTGGAAGATATTTAGCTTTAAATCATGGAGAAAATTTATGTAGAAAACTTTTGAAAGGAAAATATGATACTGTAATATTTTTACATAAAACATAATTGGGAGGTTATGATTAGATAGGTAAAATAACAATCCTTACTATAAACGTTGGCTCATACTTTCACTTAATCTTAAAAGTCTGGTGTCAAACTGGCAATGACTTAAGTATTGTTAGAAGAAGTTGGTTCAGCATGACTTTTTGCACCTTTTGTTCCATGTCTGATACGTACTTGAGCTGAACAATTTTTTTTTCCTTTACCAGTTTTATAAAATTTTGTTAGCTTTTATAGTTCTTCCCTTCCTATCATAAATTAAAAGGCTTAGGGAGGAGTTCCTCCCTTGAGTTACTTCTAAAGTTCTGAAAGTTTTGGTACAGCCAACTTCTTAGCATTCAGTAACTTTCTAAAGACTACAAGCTTTCTAAGAGACCTGCAACAGCTTTATCCTGTAACTTCAGGACTGCATTTACTGTTCCAGGGAGGAGTTGACTTTCGATTTGGCATGAAGACAGTGTAGTCTGATCAGTGTTGTCAAGTGTTTGCAGCTCACAAGTTAGTGGAATGGGTAGGTAGCCAAGGGAAGTTGCTATGGTAAAAACTTGTTTTGATTTAAAAGAAAAATAGGGAGGAGGGCAGCACAGACCTACCACAAAGAATAACTCTTGTGATGACGTGCTATGAAACAAAAAATGCAAATACTGAGTTAGTAAACCAACAGTTCTAAAGGCAGTGGTGATTAGAGGTGAAAAAAGATTAAGATAAAAGGAAGTGAAAGGAAGTGGCTTGGGAATTAATGAAGATGTGACAGAGGATTTCAATTTTAGATCAGAACCATTGTTAAGGGCTGAACTGCATCATATACTTGATAGTAGTTGAAAAGGGATACCAAACTGTGGTGAAAAACCAAATGAAACCATCACCAATTATTACATAGGTTTTGAGCCTACAAAGTATTGTCTCTTGTGGCAATTTCAAGGCCTCATCCTGTGTATTATTCAAATTAGATTTTCAGTTAAAACAGATTGACTTCATCCTAAAATAAGAAGGCTTCTCACAGAGGTAATGAAGCAATCATCTTTGGGATGGCTTTTGTCCTCCATAGTCACACACTCATAACTTTAGCCAGATACACAAGCTGTCCTCTTTAATTCAGCAATGATTGTGAATCTTAGTGGATCAGAGACTGCTCTCTTTCAAAAGGCTTTCCTTGTGTTTGGGGGAATCAAGTCTGATGCAGTAATTGCTTTCTTGGACATCTGTGCAAATCAGCATTCATCCAATATGCTGTCAACAACTTGCAGTCATGCATATCCTCATCAGATGCTGTGTTTCCAGATAAGAAGATGTGTTGATACTTTGCTCTCGTTTTCTTCTTTTTACCAAGCTGTGGCAGCCCTTGACAGAGAGAGTGAGGAGGGGGGAGGAAGAGGTTGCCCCCTCAGCTATCACAGTGCACAGAAGGTGCACTGGGGATGGCAGCCTTTCTTACTAGATGCCACTACATGGGAGTGGATCTTATCCCGAGACACTCACGTCACCTAATGGAGTCTGTGAAGGGGAAAGGAAGTAGGGGCTGGGGAAGAGGAAAGTGGGTAAGCAGGCAAGTCCAGCTCTAGATTTGGCAGGAATCTGTGATGGATCTTCCACCTGCCAGCTGCAGGACATGGGGGACTTGGAACAACCATTTGGGCAGTGAACATATGAGAAGCATTTTAAATGCCAAGAGTGTAGTGTTTATTGTGATCACTGCTCTGGTGCAGCAGTGGATAAAGGTAATAAATAAATTACCAGCAATATCCTATTCCTACACAATGCTCTCCACCCATAGATTTCAGCGTTCTTCCCAAAGAAGCCCAACATTATTATTCATATTTTTCTGAGGGTTAAGCTGTGGTAGAATGATTTCTCCATGGTTACTCAGCAAAGCAGTGATACACCTGGGACAAGGACACAGCTCTCCCAAATGTCAGTCTGCAAGTATGCACATAAGAAACCCTGCTTTTCTGTATATTCTTCTGGCCTGTTCTTTAAAAGGGAGTGCAGATTTGTTGCTATTAGGAATCTGTCTCTTATTATTGCAAGGTAAATAATAATAAAATCCTGCTAACCTAAGAACTAGCATAAGCAGATTTCATGCTTGAGTATACGATTGAACCAGATGACTTCACAGTTGTTATGAATTTAACCAATAGAGATAAATCCATCCTTCTTTTTCATTTTGTGTATCCATGTGATTCTGTAACATCTGTAGAGGATCACTGACAGCCTGGGATCTGTCATCTCAGCTTTGCAGATAATTAACAGTTTTGTGTTTTGGTTTTTTTTATTAAATGTCTGAGGAACAAGGCAGGACTGTTGTCTTCTATATATTACTGCTGGTGATACTGCAGGCTCAAAAGCTCAAACCCATCAGGGGAACAGAAAATTTTCTAAGTAATAAGTAGGCTTTAGGTATTGTGTTTCCAGGTGGCTAAAACCTGAAGAAGTAAATCAAAGTGTCGATAGTTGTATCTCCTGGCCATAGAGAATAGTATAACCTGAGTTGATATATTCCTGTCAACTAAGACAATCAAAGATCAAAAAGGTATGTAAAATTTGCAATTAAACATTCCTGGTGTCATCCTTCTGTCAAAAAATCTCGTGTAACAAAAAGAAAATTGATGTTAGTAATACATTCATCTCTAGAAAGCAGTCAGTATATTTTTCTTGATTTAAATCCCACTGAAGATTTCGTCTTTCGAGTGGGGAAATGTGGCCTTGATCTTCCTAGAACCTCTGGTAAATCCATGACTGCCTTAACACACCATTAACAGAACAGTTTAATACTGAAAGTATTAAAAATGATCAGATCCTTTGAAAGCCAGCCAAACAACACAGAAACTCATTTCCAGAACTGGCTTCTACCTCTTTGTAGTTACCCCCCCTAGTCCTCTGCAAAAACTTTGTACACACTTGCTAGATGGTGAGAGAAAGTGCCATCTCCTTATCTTCTTGCCTGAATTCAGGAGCAAATTCTCAAGTTACCATGCATGTCTTAATTTTAAGCTGTTGTAGTCTGTGCTTTTTTCTCTAGTCCAGGCATTGTCTATGCACAATTATGCATTTAACCAAAAGGTGCAGAGGTGCACTCTTGGGCGGTGCCTCCACTGTCCTGTTTTGAGCTCTCTTTGAGCTTAACAGTGATAAGCACTGTATGGCAAAACTATGCTCCAGATGGGCAAAACATAGAGAAAGACACTGAAGGGGGTAAAAGGTGGGAGAAGTCTGGGGAAAAAACCACAAGCAGGTAGGGTTTAGCCTGCATTCCTACTGCAAGGGAAAGGTGTGAATGCTGTCGATGATACATTTGGGACCCCATCATTAGGTGTGCAATCAATGTGGATGGGTTATTGCTGCCCCAAGGGTGTTGAGGGCCTGTTCTGGGCCTGTGCTTGTGCTTTTGGAATCTTCTCTCCTTCATCTCTTGAGTGCTTCTCCAGTCATGGCCTGACACTGCCAGTTCTCTGGTGCAGTTGCCACCAGTGGCTGTGTCAGCATGCATGGAGATGTCTGAGGAGCACCAGGCAGGGATGGGGTCTGCATTCATCCTCTGCATTGCAGCTGTGATGGGCATCAAGGCAGTTGTGGTTGATGCTGTGGCATGCCACCACCTCCAGCCATGTTACTTTTAACACCCAACCACCTCATGCAGCCTCCCAAGGCTTGAGGATGATCTAAGCCAAACTCCAAATGAACTCTGGCAACCTGTATTTTTTTATCACCTGGTCCATTCCCTAGTGACTCATCTGCTTTTAATGGAGCTGCTTTCAATTTGTTTCACTGCTAGTAAAACCTATAAAATCTGATGATCTGAAGCACAAGTAAGAATGATCTGCTAGAGGGAAAAATAAATGTAGGAGTCATAGTCCCATCCATCTTATTATCCTACTGAAAGCTAGACATGGGTAAATATAGAGTAATGAGAATGCATCAGAATTAACAGCATCATAGCAATATTAACTAATGGTACTGGTATCACTCCCTTCATCTTCCCCCCAGCTTCTTATGCTTCAAGGTCTCAAGTCAGGATGTATTGGTTTCTCCTCAATCATTTGTTCACTAAGCCTGACCACTTTCCCAGTCATCACTACACATGTGCTTGCTCCCTCTCTCTGTGCTTCTCACAAAAACCCAAACTGCTTTTCTCCTTTCATCACTTTCTTGATGTTCTTTCATCAATTTTATATTTTACTAACCAATTTAAGAAGTTATTTAATATTCATGTAATTTTTAAAACAGCATGTATTACAGTGAGGACCAAGCTAAGAAGACTGGAGCAGGGCTATCTGAAGTACAGAAGCAGTGAGATCAGTAGTAAAACTGATGCACGAAAACCCACTCTGAAGAAAGTATATAAACCCATTCTATTTCCTTCATATTTATCCTTAAGTACTGTTCTCTCTTTCTTCCTCTCTGGTTTAACTGAATAGCCTAAAAGCATGAAAAAATTATATTCTTTCTCCCTCTCACTTTGAGGGATAGTATCTTCCTTTCTCTATTTCTGTAGACTAGAGAGAGGTCAAATTCCTTTACTGAGGCATATATAATATGTAGGCAGAGAAGAATTTGGTTCCATATGCAACACCTTCAATGGGAATAAGTGATACCTGTATTAGGTGGCTGTGAGTTGCTGTCAGATTGATGATTCTGCTTTCCTTGTCTGTCTTCATTTTGCAAAAGGTAGGTGAAAACCTGAACTGGAAGGCTATTGAGAATCAAGTTTGTTATGCTTTTTTGGCCACACATTTTGAGAGAGAGAAAGCTATTTATTGAGGAATTTCATCTGAAATCTGGAAAACTTCTTGCCAAAACAAGTGGGAAGAAAAACTGAAATGAGCACTTTATATTACAATCTCTAGGAAATGTTGTGTTTAATTTGCTTTTAGAAGCAGCTGTTTATTGTTGGGTGGTAACAAGGCAGAAGGTGGCAGTATGGGGGGGGGTCAACCATCCACAAAGCCATATACCAATTTCTAGTCTAAAAGCACTTTTTAAAAATAAATGAAACGTGAATGCAGTGTATGAATTCAGAGATTGCCGAATACACAGTTTGCAGCTGCTTAAAGGGGAGAATTCAGTGTGTGTGTGGGAAGATGGAGAATTGCCCTCTGTTTAGCTACGCAAAATAAAGATCTGTTTTGTAAAAGAGCTGAGAACCTGGAACTTTCTTCTGGCATTAGCCTGCTAGCCAGATAAAGTAGATAAATGCTAATCTAATCAATCTCTTTAATTATTATTTTCCTCTGAAATGGAGACACAATAAATGCCTTAGTAGCAAAGTTCTCCAGTCAATATCTTTGCATAAGTAGTGTTTGAATAAAGAATGTTAAATAGAGGCTATACTGATATTTGTGTATATCCAGAATATATACACATATGCCCTCTGTCACCCATATCTATGCTAGAAAAGGAAAGATAGGATAGCTGATGTACGAGCCAAGAAAAACATTTATTTTGGATGATACCTTTTTAGAACTGACTTCTCTGCAGAATTCAAAAAATGTGTTTGAAATTAGAGAGCTCTATTTATGAAAGATATAAAAAAATAGATGGACGAGGAAATCACTTAGAGAAATGCTAATCCCCTCCTCCACAGACTGCCCTTTGCTGTGACCCTGACCTTTACTTCTGTCACTTGAAAAGAGCCTTAAATATTTGTTGTGATATTTTGGGAATGGACAGGTACAGATAGAGCTATATGCAGGCTATTCTGACTCATTCCCTCCCTGCAGATGGAGGTATAAAGAAATATATATCTGAACATACATACAGCCACGTTATTTTTCATGCAGGGAGACATTTGTATTTATATTAAAACTGTCCCTCAGAGTTATTAATTTTTATTAGTGCAACACTGAGCTTTGAAATAACATGAAATAAAGAAGTAAGTAGTAATTTCACTAAACATAATACTTGGATATTTTCTTACTACAGAATTAGTTACTTAACTTCCAGTGCTGTATGTGTCCGCATGGATACACACTCAGCTGAACATATTTGTTCTGTCCCAGCCTGCAGTCATCTGTATCTGCTGTCATCCGTACTGTAGATGTCCGGTTTGTCTACACTAAATGTGATATGTTTCACACATGCTACTGGTAGACACGCAACTGTGAGAACAGTTTCTACTTTTGTTAATGCTAACTGTTACCATGCCCGCAACTGCCAAGTGCTGTGCAGCAATTACAGCAAGCTGCTTAATATAGTGGCCAGTGGGAGAGGAGGAGACTCTTCCTCTTTCAGTGGCATAGTCAAATGCAGCAGCTGTTTCAGTGATAGAAACATGTACACAGCTGGCTTCTGGGTAGTTGCTTTTGTTCTTGAAAGTGCACGCAACGGAGTACCTAAGCAAAGGATGGATTTCATACACTTGGCATTATATTTGGAGACCTCATGTTGATTTTTTGAGTTTGAGTTTCTGTCATGCACTCCAAGTTTTTATTACGTGAACATCAAACAATGTATATGTTATTGCATTTCTTAAGCTCTGAAAGGTTTCTGAAAGCCTTTGGAATCTGTCCATCTTTTCTTCGTGATAATCTCAAGACATAACCAAAACTCTTTTGAAAAATAAAATACCTTGGAAAGGATGTATTTACCTAGCCCAAACCATATTGGCTGACACCCCTTTGGGAATAAGGCTTCTTTCAGATGTGTTGCTGTTTGTGTACCTGAACCTGTTGCTTATCTGTGCAAAAATAAGCCACCCTGTTTAAATCAGTAACAGATAACATAAAATTCATTTGATATCCTTTAAAGAGCACTGTGTAATTTTTTAACTGTTATCAAGTTTACGTCTTATCAATAATTTGAAATTACTACTGAACTCTTCGAAGAATGAGAACTGTGCTATTCTGTATAGTATTTTGATAAGGTCATTTAGTTAACTGTTGGGACATGACCAGGCACATACACTTTCTTTAACTGTTTCTTTCTTTGAGTTCAGTGTTAAGATGTATTATTTCTTACCTGCTTTGCATAACCATAAATGACCTATTACACGTGTCACATGTCGCATACAGCAAAACAACTGAAACCCAAGCCAATGCTTTGAAGCTCATACTTTCAAGTTGCAACTCGCAATTCTTAAGAGGGCATTGTGGCCTCCTCTGTTTATTTGTCTTGTTCCTTCAGCTAAAGTCTTACTTTTTATAACAAAAAGATAGTTTTCATGAGCTAAATCAAAGCTGAAATGTGACTTGTCTTCTATGTGTTGCACAGAGGAATTTGCTATCTTTTAAAAATTAATTTATCTTTCTTTTTGGAATTGCTTTGCAGCTATGCTGCAGAGATAATATAGCAGGGTCAAACACGACTTCTATCTCCAAGAGAAAAAAACAGACAGCTGGGAGTGATTCCCCAAACAGTCATTCATCATGCAATGTTTAGAAAGCCATGTGTGGAGTTGCTAATATAGCTCTCACTTCCAGGCAATATATAGGACAATTGTCTTCCTTACAATAGCAGATGAAAAACTGGAGTTTCTGCAGTTGCTGTGTGCTTGTTTTTAATGAGTTAGTATTAACCTAGAATCACTGAACAAGTCCAAGAGCAAACAAATACAGCAAAACTGTGATTTTTTTTATGTGCATTACCAGTTTTTGTCTCTGATTTTTTACACAGAAAAACTTTTTACCCGGTTTCTATATTCTCCCGAAGCAAGTTGATTAACAAACGCAGTGTGTTAATATCTTAAAATGCACACACAAACATAAAAACAAACACACTCCAAGTGATAAGGTGTTGGTTGGGGAGATTGAATATTGATTAATTGGTACTCCTGAGGCCTCATCTTTAAAGGACAAGTGCTGATATTTTGAATAGTTCTTGAGTCAGTTCTAGTGTTTCGTAAACATGAGTGGCAATTTATAAAAATGAGGTTCAGTAACATAAAATATACCACACTGAAAATTCCACATGCTGAAATTTTACCAGGAGTGAAATCTTACTTTTGCTTTAGAGAGTACAGGCTTCTAGATTTCAAATAATAGAAAAAACAGAGTGCTTTACTGGCATTTTTAGGTCATGTTTCAATACATACTGAAATATTCTCTTTTATTCCAGAATTGTTCGTTTGAATTATTTTCATATTTCTTCCAGAAAATTCTGTTACAGAGTTTTGAGCCCTCATTAGAACTATGATTTATTTTCTCCTTTCAGTTGTGTAAAGCCACTGAAGCTTTGTGGCTATATTGGGAGCTAACTGGGTGGCAGATATATGGAGATATAATTAACATAATACAGACCAAATGCATATCTACTATAAGAATTATATTTACAAGTAATCTAAGATGTCTTCATAGCAAGAGTGAGGGGATGATGTCTTACTCTTTCACCTTCAGTTTAAAGTCATAAAATTCACTATGCAGGAAAAACACAACAGTGAATATAGTGCTCAGCAACATAAATGAAGGAAAAATCACTTTCATTTTTGCACATTTTTTTTTATTACAAGTGCTGATATGTGTGGCTGTAGCAGCTTTCCAAGTGAGTCATCCAAGTATTTGGATCCAGACTTTCAGTTTTAATGTGCAGACAACTACAACTTGAACGAAAGGATTTCCCACACTAGCTGGCAGAAATAGAAGGTTTTTGAAGTCTAAAAAACATTTACTTGAGAAGAAAAACTAACACCCCAAAAAGAGTGGTTGCAGCTGTAGGAATCCCTCCATGGTTACTTTTAGCAGAGCCTTTCTGGAGATGTCTTGGCTACTTGGCCAAAAGGAGAGCTAGACAGATTGGTTTCACCTCTTGTTTGGCAAAAAAGGGCAACCTCTGGCTCCTCAGTGCTCCTCAGTAATAACAAAGTGGATGGAGTCACCATAAGGAACTGAAATACCTGAAGTGACTCAGGATCTCCTGCATCAGGTCCAGTATGGAATGCTATCTGGACCTGGAATGTGGATTAAAAGGATTTTTCCCCTATCCATGGAAATTATATCACTCAGTGTCATTGGAAGTATCATCAGAGGCCTACCTGCATTACCCAACTCCTTTTGCTTTAAAGAAGTCTGCATTTCAACATTTGCTTTAACTATAAAGAGAACCTAAAGTAAAGGTAAACAAAGTGTATCTGCTACAGAATTACTTTTGTACAGATCTGAAATACAGGATAATCTGGTTAAAAGCTTCTAAAGACAGCTATCTTAAAAGACGATCTCTCTCTAGTTAAAGAATTATATATAAAATCTGTTATCAAAAAATAAGCCTATTTCATTTTTGGTAAACAATTTTTTTCCTATTTACACTGATTTTTGCATGAAGGATTTCCTTTGCTCTTTGAGAAGTCAAAATGGAACAAAAGATAGACATGAGTGAAAATGTCATTCTTTTAAAATGAAGATGTCACATGGCAAAAAAATCCCCAAGCCAAGCCTCGTTCTTAAAAGTTTTAATGAGATTGGAACTATCATGTTAATCTCAATGGAGTTTTAGTAATTTCATAGTCATAGTCATCTAGGTTGGAAGGGACCTTTCAGATCATCAAGTCCAACCATCATCCCAACTCTTGCAAGCTTCATACCTGGACAGGGTTCATTTTCTATTTGGTTCACCTGTAAAAAAGGAGAGGATTGAAGATCTGCACAATTTCTTGTGATTGATATCTCATATTGGCTGTCAGTCAGCTGCAGATTTTTGTTCCCATTGCAGGTCAGCGATGAGAAGACAGAATGATCACAAATACGTCCTGATCCCAAGCAACAGCCAGGCAAAGCTTGGCCAGCACTTGGGTGTCCCCTGAGGTGACTGCAATAAAATCTGGTACCATGTATTCATTAGCTGGAGTCCCTTAAAATGAACTGCTGCTGCCAGTTGTGGGTTTTGTTCACTGGCCCTAATATTTTTCCTTACTGATAGCCACAGTCAAAATACATGTGCTCCTGCAATGTACTGTGCAAATGTAAAATTAATACAGAAGTCGAAAGAGTATGCAAGCAGAGCTATCCCTTTGCTCAAATCCAATTAGTTCTGAGTCTTAGTAATTTCTTCATGGTTTTTAATTATTCTTGGTTCTGATTGATTAGAGTCATAAGGACACATTTCCCTTTGCGTGGAATTCTCATTGAGCTTTCTGTTTCATACTGATTAATCTCGATCAATTTACATTTACTGCATTTTGGGACACATATCAGTCTCTGGGAGAGGAGATTCCATCTATGCCTATGGGGATCAATCATCTGGATGCAATTAGTTTATAATAATTTGTAACCTCTGATCAGTTCTGTACTAGAGTGCTTTTCATAGCTGCCTCTCACTTGGTGGTATGAATTACTAAAAATTTCCTTGCAAAATGTGACTTAACTGCTGGACAGAAACAAATGTTCATATCTCAGTTTCTGAGGTATTCCTCCTGAAAGGCTAGAGAGATTGCAGGAACACTTTTTCTCAACTGTAAATGCAATCCTTTTGTAAGTACAATGCTTTTATTATCCTGGGCCAGGAAAAAATTCGTCATAAAGCTAGCATTGTTTTCCAGTTCATTGTTGCTACCACTTTACACACTGATTGATGTTGATTTTGGTTTTCTTTTCAAGGGCTGAAATAATACTGAAAGGCCACTCCACTTCTTAATACTGTTTGAGTGGATAGTTACTTCAGACTTTAACTGTGCTGTTATTATCATGTATCACAGGCTATTTTTATTCACACTAAAACATTACTTACATAAGCAGAACTTTCCCATGCTATTACAGGTTTAGAGGGTGATTTTATGAATTTAGAGGGACTATTTTAGGATACGAGTCCAGATGATCCCGTGATCTGACACAAACCACACTGTTTTGTTTGGTTACATGCTACACTTTGTGTTGTCAGCATACTCTATATTAGAGAAAATGCAGTGTGTACTATTCCCACATATTCTGTACAGTGCCCATATACACCAGGTACCACAATCTTTCATCTTTACCGTCTTGAATTGCTATACAGATATCGCATGTAAATTTCTTTTCCAAAAAATTAAGCTGTACATCATACGCTGATAAGATTTTCCCTTGTGGTTACAAATGTAAGTGCTATTCTGCTCCCTGTCACAGAATTTAATTAGTTCACACATCTGTGGCCATAGCACCAGTCTGACCACTCAGACGCTAATTCAGAACCCACTCAGAGACGTGAAACCCAGTGCAAATTTGCTATAAGCCAGTATGTCTAGCATGCAGGGTCCCGGTTGTTTGAGGATAAATGCTCTTTTTTTACCCTTTCAGCTGTTGTTGAGGTGAAAATTCAAAATTACACACTCTGTGCAAGAGCAGTGAAACACTGGAAGAGGTTTCCCAGTGAGGCTGTGGATACCCCCTCCCTGGAGGTATATAAGGCCAGGCTGGACAAGGCACTGATCAGCCTGATCTAGTGGGAGGTGTCCCTGCCTATGACAGGGGGGGTAGAACTCAATGATCTTTAAGGTCCCTTCCAACCCAAACTATTCTATGATTCTGTGATTCTATGTATGGTAATGCAAAATACATTGCCAGTGCAAGCAAAACAACTGCAAACAAAATTAACACACAGTGTGAAGCCTGAGAAAAATAAAATGCAGGGTGTATCTAAAACTGGAGATGGCTGATGGTGCTTCTTCCAAATAGTGAAATAATATTATTAAAAAACAAAAACAAAACAAACCAAAGATTTGTTTATTAATTTATCTATCATTGTTTTCCTTTATCAATAGAATTTAGTAAACTGGCAAAGTTACACTCATAAAAAGTACCCAACCATAGCCCTGAGTTTGTCATGAATTTCTGAAAAGTGAATCAGGCATGTGGATGTTAGTGGTGATAAGAACTAAGAGGGAACAGGAATGGGATTGGCTGTTGCTCCTTCAGACCCCTGCTTAATGGCTGCAGGCTGCTTGGCTCTTGCTAAATAAGAGGGGGGAAGTCTTGAGGCTAAGTGGTCAAAAGAATCTTGTCCTCTCTTCCCCAGCGAAAGTAAGTATTCTGTTGTCTTCTTGTATAATGAATCACATGTTTGAATCACCGATCTAAATAGTCTGAAGTATCACCCCACTGACAAAAAATTTCTTTGGTTAACTTCCCTTTTGGTTTTCCCTTGAAGCACTTTCCTTTTTTGTCTCAAGAATCCTGTGTTGGGTGGCTGTTCATCCTGCAAATTTTGGCCAGTATTGGGTTTTCTAATAAAATGTCACTAAAAGCGAGTATGTAAAAAGGGAAGTTGGGGTGGAAGCTAGAAGAAAAGGCTTATAAGCATCAGTGAAAGCAAATGTAGAGAAGGAAACTTTTCAGTGCATTTCCAGCCCCTCCTAGCTCTTTCAGGAGGCGAGGTCCACCTCACCCCCACTCTGGAGTGAGTTCCAGCACTCTGCTTCCATTGGCGTAAAACCAATTACTAATGGCTGTTTATATCTCCACGCAGAGGGTGAAAGGCATATCAGGCCCTGAGTGGTTTAAATTCAAAACAGAATAATTTACACAGCTGCTGTGAGATTTTCATTCATCCATATAATAGCTGTATGCTTTGTCCATATAAAGGTAGTTTATGATTTTTGTCATTTGACACTATTGCCACTGGGATATGCAATTCTTAAAATGTATTCCATCCACAATTCCACAAATAAACAATTATCTTAAAAGGAAAAAGAAAATATTTGTTTCTGTTTGAGCACAAAAAGGAAGAGAAGAAATGTGACAGAATCGAATATTTTAACTTCCATGAAGTCTGAGATTTACCAGGGGCATTCTGGTCTTGGGAAAGCATAAAAATATTCTTTTGACAGAATACCCTGCCTTTCCTATTTTCCTCCAGCTATGTGTTTTCCCCTTTTTTTTAACTGAAATCTTAATTAGGAAACTCATTCTACCTGACAATAATATTTGCAAGTAGGTCATCAGCTCAGTCCTTTAGCAAATCTTATTGCTTACTACCATATTGTAGGCAATTGTGTAGATGTTTTAATATGTTCAGCTGGAGATAAATTATCCTGGAAGACATTCACGGTTGTTTTGGGGTGTGCACTGGAGCCAAAGCAGTATTGCTATGGAAAATTGTTGAAACAGTGATGCCTTAAACTAGTAAGTCTCCATAGCAACTTAAAAAAATAATGACAGCTGTACCAAAAAATTTGCTAAAAGAAGCCCTTAACACATTTGTCTACCCTCAGTCTACTTCATACTCATTATAACCAGTAGAACAATTCTAAGAAGATGAAGCGTAGCGGAATAAATATGGAATATTTGCTTTTTCTGCAGATAACTTACCTGTGCTTTTCTATGGCATATATAACAGTAAGAGTTAGAAGTATAAATATTTCAGATCATAGCTTAATTACAATTTACTTTATTCTGTTATGTGCTAAATACATAGTGGAAATTTCTCATTTATAAGTGTAAAGCTAGGTTTTCTGAAAACAGGAAAATTCCCATACTGATAATGTTTAAATTACTGGTTTTAACAGTCTACATTGAAAGGATTGAGTGAAAAATGCAGCAGTAGGAGAGACAGTCTATTTTAAAATTACCTTGCTGAAGTTTGAATTACTGACCACTGATAAAAAAAGATAAGGATTCTGTTGGGTCAAAGTTACATTGATAACGCTCTGAGATATTGTAAGCAATGGCCTGGTAGAAATGTCCAAAACCACTAGAGAATAAGGGATATGCAGCCATTGTGTGTAGTATGTAGCAAGAGCACCTATTTTTATGGGATAATATCGAAGGCATGTGGTATAGGAAGCTGATGTTAAGGTATTTTTTCAATTTTTCAAATTATACTTAATGATTTTTGATATAATAAAAATTGCATCTAATGGGATGGAATACTGTGTGGGCCCTTGTGAAGAGTTAATTACAGAACTACAAAAATACAAGAAGCTGATTTTATCTTGATTACATTTTTACTGTAAGTTCTGCCAAGAATATATGGGTGTTTGTATGGGACAATTTAATAAATCTGAAAATAATTTTAGGACAATCAACTGGAGGCGACGTAAACAGAAAAATGTAAAGATAATTTTTCATGGTTGAATAACACCTTACTAGATGCCCAAACTGCATATTTCATATGTTGTCACAGTGAATTAAGGAGAGAAAAGCACAGGTCAAAGGAAAATGAAAAGCATTTATAAATCATAGTGAAACTTTTGAAAAAGAGAAGAGCTGGAGCAGTCATAACAACAACTATCTTGGATTTTAGAAAGTAGATAGTGGAAGCAAAACGTTAAAGACGAAATCTATAGTTAGCAGAACTGAAAATGGAAAGATAGTCAAAGGACTGCATTTGTACTAGGAATCCTAATAATACTAGTGATCTGTGACTGTACAATAGTAGCAGAGTTTCAAGAATTCATGAAAAGCATCATCTCACTCACTTGGTGTCTGCATTTAGGGAAAGCCAGATGGTAGAGTTATATGACTTGACTATGTAGTCCTTCTCATTTTAACCAGTTATACAGCAGTTTATGAAAGTTAGACATTTTAAAATCTTTATGCTTAATTAGCTTACATCAAGTAGTTCTAAAAGAACTATCAAAAGATCCCATGGGCATTTAATGTTGATGAATAAAGTCTTGAAACAGGGATTTTGAAGTTGTGAAAAATTGTATGTTGTGCCAATATTTAAAAATTATAACAGGATGAACTCAAGAAATTAAGGGTCTATCAAACTGAGATTGCTCAAATACCATTACTGTCCATCAACATTAGCTTTGCAAAAATAAATTTTGTCAGACTAATTTGATACCATCCTTTGATGAGATTACTAGTTCTTTTCAATCAAGATAATATTGTTGATGTAATAAACTTTTTGAAAGAACATGCATTCACACCAGAAGACATTTTGTTAAGAAAATAAAGCAATAGAAAATCCATCTACCTTCTAGAATTTAATTAAAAATTAATATGTCTTATAACAGTACATAAGGAACTACTATTTTGAGGGTTTGTTTCTTGTGAGGTTTCCCTCCCCCCCACAGTATCTTTATTAATGAGACAAGAAAACGTGTCATTTTGTTGATGAGGTTTTTTTACACCAATAAAATTGGTGGAGAATTAAATGATAAATAGGACTGGTGTATGACAGAAAGCAATCTGAATTTCTTTACAAAATGGAACAAGTTGTTTTTTGGAAGCTCACACAGTGAGGAACAGTATGACCCATGCTTGGAGGATGAAAGACATTCCATAATAGGGTCTGAAAAGGATTTGATTTTATGATGGATAATCAGATACACATAGAGCTCCTGTGGTGCACCACGGCCAAAGTGCTAAAATGATCATTGGTCTATAATCAGGACAATATGAATATAAGAAGGGAGCTTGCATTACTCAGGCAAAGAATTACTGTGAGAGAAAAGGGAAAGTGTACTACAGGCCAGAGCTCCTGGACCAGGTCCGTCTTAGGGCTTTGAACATGTGACAGAGGAGAAAGTAGAACACTGCACTGCCTCACCAGCCTGCCTTAACTGGGATCCAGTAGTCTCCACCATTGTGTTTCATCACCTGTTCTAAAGGATTTTCATATATTTTATTTTTGCCATTTTGTTGTTTGTTTCCTTTTTTTTTAAATAAAGGGGCTTTGGATGAGCTTAAAGGACTGGAATATATGCTGAAATGAGGGATTAAAGTTGAGACTCTGAATTAGTAAAGAACAGAAAAATGGTACAAAAGCGTATTTAACTTCTCTGTCAATGATTAGAAACATCCATTGTCTGGAACTAGAGAAATTTGAAGTAAATAATCATGAAGGGGTGAACTGACCACTGAAAAAACTTACTGAAGACTGCAAGGGATTTTCTCTGAAAATAATTCGAAACCAAGATTAGTTTGTGATCTGGCTTAGCTGCAGTTGTGGTCTTGATACAGGAATTAATTTAGGGAATCCTGTAAATGTGTGTTGAAAGGAGTCAGATCATCAACATATTTTTTCGGTTGTTAATATCTTTCCATCAAAAATGTGCAAAGGGGACGTTATTCAGTTGAGATGATCTGTGACAAGGATTTAATGATGTTCCTAAAAATATGCTATGCAAATAATTTTAAATTTTTAGCACAATATCAGGTGTTTCAGTTGTGAAATGTTCTAATTCTTCACTGCATAATAAAAGACTGAAATTTCTGATTGACAGAACGAAATCTACTTAGATTATAAAAGTAGGAAGAGACATGTTCAGAGATCCTAATTTGTGTTTGTCTGTTGAGGAAGGGGAAAGAGTAATGTACTACAACTCTAGTGATTAACACTGGAAGAGGAGAGGTTCTATAATGCTGTGGGAATGCAGATGACAGCCCCAACCAGCCTGCATCCACCCTTGTCCCCTTTGCATGGGATCATGCAGGAGACATGCTAGGGCTGGCTTGGGGATCAGGGAAGGAGGCAACGAGAGCTGGAGTAAGAGTGGAGATAAAGACTCCTGCCACTACTGTTCTTTTAGAAAATACTCTCCTTTATGTTTTCTGATATCTTTATTTGCTCAAAATTTTTATTTTTGGAAAATTCTACTTAAAGAAAAATATTAACTCAAACCATTCTGTTTCTCCTTTCTCACTGCACCTGCTGGCACCTGTTTCACCTCATTATAGCCGCTGGCAAAATGTTACTTGCTGTTGAGTCATAGCTCTTACAGCTGAGTCTGCCTTTCATTCCTCTGCCACCGTTCTGCTTGAAGTTATTCAGAGACTCAATCCCACTGTCCCTGTTGACAGCAAAGATGATAAACACAACCAGTCCCAGTACCAGTCCCTGAGGAATTCCACTCATTGCTGGTTGCCGCTTGGACATCAAGCTGTGGACCACAGCTCTTCTGAGTGTGGCCATTTACTCAATTCCTTGTCCACTGAGTGGTCCATCTCAATAACCATGTCTCACTCATTTAGAGACAAGATGTTGCACTGAACAGCGGCAAATGCTTTGCACAAGTCCAGGTAGATGATGTCACTTGTTCCCATATCCACCAGCACTGAAATGCTGTTGTAAAAGGCTACTGAATTTTTCAGGCATGATTTGCCCTTAGGGAAGCCATGCTGCCTGTTGCCCGTCACCTCCATATTTTCCATGGGCAGAGTTTCCAGGAGAATCTTGTGTATCATTTGTTGACAGAATTTCCAAGATGAACTGTACAGTTTGTGCACTCCAGCTCCCTTCATAGCAGGTCCCTTCAGAGGTTGCATCAAGAAACATTTCATGTCTTTGCTTGTTTTATTTTTTCCTCTCCAAAATATCTGTAGACTTCTCTGCCTTGGAGACATTTATATAAAGGTGCAGCCTCAGCATTTCTTTGCTTATATGTATGATTGAATGCGTGCATGTACTATCTGCATCTGGAATGAGGGGCTGTATTAAAAATAAAATAATTATAAAAATAAAATGAAATAGCCTCACATGGAAAGCATTTGGAAAGGAAAATACCAGACTAAAAATGGAAAAATAAGTATGTGTCAGGCCAGCTGCAGGTTAGGAGCAGCCCTCTGAGAAGCCAGTGGGATTTGCTGGTGCCCTGCATGGGAAGGCAGTGACGAAGCACATACAATTGACCCATAGCAATCTGGTGACCAAGGCTTTAGTCATGCCAGCAGGAAGGTTTTTAGCTTTAACCTTACTGGGCTCAGGGGCATTTCTCAGAAGCTAAAGACATTGATAGCAGTGACCGAAAGGGTGATCCCTTGGGCAGGCAGCAGGAAGCTCTTGGAAATGGAGGTGCCAGCAGATATTTTGGGTATGGGGGAGCATCACTGCCATCCTTGATTGAAAAGGGAAGTTCCCTTAACAGCGAAATTCACATATGAAATCTTTCATGCTTTCTTCCTGCACAACGGTAAAGAGACCCTGTGCTGTAAACAGAGCCATCCTACACAGAGTTATTTTTCCACTTCTAAGTTAAGAAAGGATTTTAATACCTCCCTTCAAGGGATCACTCACAAGATTAAAGTTAGGCATCATATTAGGAACCTCAGAAAATTAGCCACCTGATAAACTCTCTGCTTCAGGTTAAAATAAATTGCATTTTAAAACCGTGTTTCATGACAACCAACATAAAGAAGAGCTATTGTATTAACAAAGCTATATCTTAAAAATTATTAAATTATTTGTCCTTTCAATAATTGAATAGACTTCATTATCATGCAAACAAAAAACCAGGTTGGCTATTCACCTTTTGGAAGATGGCATTTGCATTGCTATAATAGAAGAGAAGAACCTTAGAAAACTAATGAAGGAGCATAAAAATGCAAATTACTGAAGCTAATTGGCTGTGCTTTCTTACTCCTTCTGAATTATTAATTTATGACTGAGTAAATCTGCCCCCTTTAAATAATATAATAAAGAACAGCATAGTGTTCCATGCTATTAAGTGGGTAGTGTTTGTTCCTGTAATTTTATAGTGAGTTGCTCTTGTTGTTTGCACTAGCAAGATGCCTGCAGAGTTCGTGAAACTCTGCAGGTCCAGCTTGAGATCATTATATTTCCTATTTCTAATTCCTGACTGGACAAAAAAATAGAGAAGATGATGCCTTGATTAACTTAATGCTAATGCACCTTGTGCTATTTGCACTAATGTTTAATTGTAAAGCAGTCAGAGAATCCTGCAGACACCTATTCACCTGCCAATATGCCAGTAATGGCATCCATTCCAGCGTAGTAAATTGCAGTCATCAAAGGTTGCTGCCCAGGGATTTAAAGAAATCAAAGTACAAGGAAATATTTGGTAACAAGCTGGGGTTTCCAGCCCTGTGATACTTTTTTGGTGTACATGAACACAGTTTTGCAAGTGCTAGATATTCTTCCTGGCAGGCCAGAATACTCCATGTGTACACACAGTGACAGGGATGCCCTCGTGTTCCCAATGTTCACTCACTGAGACTGTGCAGAGCATTAGCAGTGTGCTCAATGCATTTTTACAAGGCTAGGCTTCATGAACTTGCATCACATTGCCCAATTGCTCTGCAGTTTTCTGAAAAATCATGGGTTCACATAAAAAAGTGGTTCTATGGGACGAGGGGTTAGAAATGTATTTCATCTTGCCTGATATGCTTTTTTCCCTGATGGCTTTACATGCATCAGGGATGACATGTCTAAATTAACAGCTTTTGTTTTTAAAAAAGTATGTTCCATCTTTGTTCATAAGTGATGCTTGCGTGCTCACAATTGGAAGAATTTGGCCTAAAGCTATTAGGAATTTTATAATTTGATGGCACACAAGTTTTGCCAAGCACTCCTTTCACAGCACCCAAAATCTCACTAGTATCAATGCATTTCTCTGTTGGGGAAGGAAAATTATTTACTATTTATAGAGGTGAAATTGAGAGATGTGGGATAGGTAAAATAGGTGCCCAATGCTGCCTATGGAACCTTGGCTTGGAATTTGGACTGCCATCCAAGTTCCTGCATAAGCCACTGACTCGTCTTTATTGCAGTTTAGATTTTCAGAGTACTTTCTAAACAAAAGAATACAAGCCTCCCTTCAGGATGACAAAGAGGCACTGGCTTCTTATGCAGCAGAAAGTTGGTGGCCATGACATGCAAGATGTTGTTCAGCAAATTTCCCTATATAGCACTGAGAAACTCTCTGTAAAGGACCTGTGGAACACCATAATTCAGGATCAAGCTCAAACCTACCACCATTTGGAAGGGTCATGTTAAGCATGAAGTGTATAGTATACATTTCTTAAAATATTAAAGCATGTAATGGCTGTTAAGGTAAAGCCAACAAGAGCAACAGAGAAAGTGTCCTGATATATTACCCGGAAGAGTAAGGAAGAAAGGACTCCAGGGGTAAGGATTTTGGTAAGAGCCTATAGGTAGTAATTAAGGGCATTTAGGCACAAAAGGATTTGGTCCAGATAGATGTATGGGGAACATGACATTTACCTAAAATTCACTGTTAGTGTCTAATTCAGCCATATCTGAACACCTGGAACCACTAGGAAGAAGAGCAGCAGATGTGTTTATGCTGTAGGAGTTATTGAAGAATAGAAAATAAGACCAGGAAGAGATAATACATATCCATAGATCCACAGAGAGAATGAAGGGTAGTTCAGGGACTACTCATTTTCCTTTGTCAACAGGCCAAAACCTAA
Source organism: Turnix velox (assembly GCA_013400935.1). Classification (NCBI taxonomy): domain Eukaryota; kingdom Metazoa; phylum Chordata; class Aves; order Charadriiformes; family Turnicidae; genus Turnix; species Turnix velox. The sequence goes on along the minus strand of VZTY01034113.1, from coordinate 388,726 downwards.
AGGGTGTAGCCTGCAGCAAATTAGATTAAATATCAAGAAAAAATATGAATTAGTCATGAAGGGAATATTTTAGAATCAACATCATTGAGACTATTTAAGGCTTGACTTCCTAGAGCACAGCTGGAGATGGTTTGAGGTCGATTTAAGTCTCTCATCACAAAAAGGGCAGTAGATCTCCTTGAGATCAGCCTCCTCTCATGTTCCAGCCACAGGCAGCCTTTGAACCTTAGCAAGGGATTTCTTCTGCGTCCTGGAAAGTGATAGCCTAGTAGAGTAGCCCTCTCCTCTCCTTCGTGCTTTAGCCCATTAGCTGTACACTTCCTAAACTGTTCTCATTAGCATCTGAGGGAAAGCAGTTCTCTGCAAATCTGCCATTCTCCCTACCTTGCTGGGGAGAAGATGGAGATGTTCGTTCACAAAGGAACAGCATTTTCTGCAAGATGTGTGAGTAGGCACAGCTTGAGCTTCTTTAAGAATGGGCTTTTGGAGGTGAAGCCAGAATAATACTTATTACACCGCGAGGAAAGAAACCTGGTGCAGTGACTGGGAAGTGCTACGATGGCCATTCCTTTGGGAAGAGCTACAGCAGGTCTTCCTGAGCTGCTTCAGACAAAGCTGTAATGCCACCTGTCAGGTCACTCCTAGCAGCATAATCCGCTCTGTTATTGGGCTGAACACAAGGACTGCATTGGGAAATAGTTGATGTGCTGCTGGAGCGCTCAGACTGACCCATGGCGACAGTGCCACTGTCCCTTCAGGACACAGCGAGCAGTGCTGCAATGTGCTGATCCCGGAGTGCCCTCTAGTGCTGGCATCACGGTGCGGCTCCCCACCTTGTCGTGGAGAGCAGGTCCCCAACATGGCAGCCTCTTCTTGGCAATGGCATGAACCATTCTTGCCCCGAGGGCATGTGAATGATAGCTCTCGGGGCTTCAAATCTACCGTGTAATCATCTGGTACCAAGTACGGTGAAAAATGAGCCCAGGCCGGGCATAAATGCTTCATATAAGCCCATTAGAATCTGTATTCACTAAATTTGCACAAGGCAGCTTGTTCTTCATATGGTGTCAGTGTTGCAGAGGAACTTGTGTACCTGGGACTATTTGGCCTAAGAGACAATGATTTGTACCACGTAAAGAGATTAAAAAGTAAGAAGGAAGATATTTTTATTTCTTCTCTACCCCCAACCTTCTGCCAGAGCAGGGTCACATACAGAAGGTTGCACAGGAAGGCATCAAGGTGGGTTTTGAATGTCTCCAGAGTTGGAGACTCCCCTACCTCTCTGGGCAGCCTGTTCCAGTGCTCTGTCACCCTCACAGTAAGGAGGTTCCTCCTCTAGTTTGGATGGAACTTCATATGCTCAAGCTTGTGACTGTTACCTCTTGTCAGGTCACTGGGCACCACTGAAGTGTATCTTACTTACTCACGCGGGTCATATGAGATGATTTATCCCATCAAAAAGAAATAATTCAGGAAAAGATGAAGAGATCTCATTTAAGCTCATGGAGAATCAGTCCTGTCTGTGAAATCAGTACAAAAATATACCTGAAAGGATTTTATGGACTTGTTAGAAAGTACCTTATGGCATTTGAACTAATAGTTAAAAAAAAAAAAAAATTCTTGATTTTGATGCAGTAAATATTTTCAGACATGGCAATTCACCCCATATTTCATCTTTATAGCTGCAGAATGTAATTGTCTCAAGAAGGTAAGATCCTCTTGTGGAAGGAGGCCAGAAAAACTGCTATTAATTAATGATGAACATTAGCATGTTATTGTTAAATTAAAGTGCATGCTCTTTTTTCCCACATTTGAAATAACTAAAACCCTCATTACATTAGTATCTAATCTGTTACTTGGAATAACAGAGGGACACTGCAGCTTTAGTACCAAAGCATGATGGCGTTTATCTTTGTGTTGATTCATGGCAGAACTCTAATTAACTAAGTGATTTATTAGGGGAAAGGACTTTACATGATTGATGTGGATTACATCATGGGAAACACTGAAGTGGCTACTGAAGATGTTTTACTCTGACCTTCTCTCGAATTTCATAGAAACATAAAATTGTCAAGGTTGGAAGGGACCTTGCAGGTCATCGAGTCAAACCATCAACTCTGACAACAATCTTCTCTAGACTGTATCTTTGAGAAATATAAATATCTCCAGGTGTGTCAACTGTTTCCCTGGGCAGCCTATTACAATGCTTAACAATCCTTTCAGTGTAAAAACTTTTCCAATATCTAGATTAAGCCTCCCCTGGCACAACCTGAGGCCATTTCCTTTATCCCAGTTGCTCATTACTTGAGGATGAGACTGACCTCCACCTCTCTACAACCTTATTTCAGGTACTTCTTGAAGAAGTTTGTTTAAGTGTCTAGAAGTTCCCTGTCTTCAGAGATTCCTATTGAACTAAATGTTTAATTAAAAAACTGTTTTGCTTTTGCTTTGGTTATTTTAATAATAAAACTCAGATTTGTTTTCCCATGGTCCTCTTTTTAAACATTTCTTATGATTCTTTGGCTTGGTTATTGACTTAAAACCAAAGAAGAAAGACAGTGAGGGCTCCAGACCAGATAATTTGATGTGGCAGAATAATGGTCTTTACAATTGCTTTGCAAATGCTCCGTCTTTCAACCATGCTGTCTATGGGAAAGTCTGGCTGAACAGCAAAATAACAAAATGAGGATGCAGATAGTTTTTTCAAATTAAACCTTAACTGAATTTCTGTATCTTGATAATCTGTCACTGCTGGGTGTCAATCAGAGCCCATGGTTCATAATTGCGCTGTACCAACCTGATGAATACCACAGGATTTGTTCAAGCATTTCTCCTTTATTGAGCGATAGCTTCATTAACTGAAGTTAAATGCTTCTCAGGAAAGTATGTCAATCTGTAAATAACAACAGCAAAAAAAGTTGAGGTCACAAACTCATTTCTGGAGGGTTTGTGTATGTTTTGATGGCAGTGCTGTAAAAATTATGGAAATTGGTATTATTTTCAGAGGAATAGCTTTATATTGCCCTGTTATCTCTAATAATTAGTAAGTGTCTTCAAATTTCTGCTCATAATTTTTTTCTTATGAGTAGACCCTAAAGCATGCACAGTCCAATCCTGCTTTATATATTATTTCTGCAATGCTGTTATGTTGTTCCAGGCCTAGTTCCTTGGATGTTATTTGCTTGTTTTGGACATTTTGAGTGCCATGTAGAGTTTGCTTTCTTCCTTTGAAATTACATGGTTCAGAACTTTAAACATAGCAGGTATGCAAACTGTTACCATCAAATATCATGATGTAAAAATGCTGAGCAGTTCTCTTTGGTGCCAGAGAGCTCACTGCTTTAGGAAAATCAAATTCCTTATTTTTCACCCTAAATTTATATACTTCCATTAAGAAACTCTGATGAATGTTTCAAAGGAATAATCAAAGGCATTATCACCCTAACACTTTTCTCTAGTAAGAGGTATTTTGTGTAATGGAAAAAAACCTACAGAGAAATTAAAGTGTGAAAATTATTGGAAACCAGTGTGAAGGCCACCTGGAAATGTTCCTTACCAGAGATAGATTTGACAAAATGCAGGTCAGTAAGAGAAAACACCCCAGATCCAGTGGCAAGACTGAAATGTTTTTTTCTAAGCAAACAGTAATTCTTCAAAAAATGGTAGTTCTGGCCACCTGAATGAAAAGAAGGAGACAAAAAAACCGCAAACAAAACAAAACAGAGAGACTTCACAAATGTGGGAACCACATGAAGTCAGATAACCAGATATACAAAAGACCAAATAAAACGAAGTTTTTAATAAAGTGAAATCAAAACATCTGCATGAAAAGTTGTCAGTTTGCTGAATTGAGTTAAGGAGCATGAGTATTGCAGGATGGTGAAAGATTTGTCTCAATCTTCGTCATGCTGATTATTAGAGGAAGCCTTTTTCTGGAACCTATTCTTTCTAAGGAACAAAAATAAAGGATGTTACAAGGTCAGGGTGCTGACACCTAGAGATACCAAAGTAATATTCACATACTTTTAAGCCAGATTGTGCTTCATTAGAAAAATCATGTCTTCTATGTAAAAAAAATCCCTGAACAAGTTGACAAAATTTAATGAAGAATGGGATGGCATTTACTAGAATTTTCTTTTCAGAAAATTTTCATCTCTAATGAGAGGAAAGGTTGAGGAGAATAAGTGTACATGGAACAACAGCCATTCTGACTGAAAGATAGGAAACCTCACTAAAGTGGGATTAAATGGTTAATTTTTAGTAAAGTCAAAGGTTAATGTCCAAGTCCCTCGTGCTCCATCTCTGTATACATGTGTTTATGTGCATATGTTTCTTGAAAAGCAGGTGAACACTGATGAAAAATGGGTTAGCTTGGAGGAGAGATGACTGAGGGACTTGGAAGGGCAGAAGCAACCTAAAGCATGGTGTAATGAAAGCTCAAAAACATTACTGAGTAATGCAAAGCAAGGCACTCAGAAAGAATAATTGGAAAAAACATAACCTCAGCTGTTCAGGGAAGAGGTAAAACAAGGTATGTTGCTATTTTAAGTGGAGGTCAAACTGAAAAGAAAGATGCTGGAGATCTAAAAGGGAAAAAAACCTAGACTAAACCAATGCAACAAATTAAGAACAACTTGCAGTCTCTGTTTTGGGTGAAATTGTAGTGCGAGAAAATATCCTGCTGACAACTACGGTGTCAGGAATTCATTTGTTTTCATTTATAGTCATGCTTTAATCACAATAATATTACAGATGAAGGCCAAGTCCAGCATGCATCTGTATTAATGCTGTAGTTTTTAGGAATTTCTGCTGGTGGACAACTGGTCCAGTCCAGTATTATTATTCTTCTGGGAAAGTAAGAATTTGCTACAACTTAGTTAAAAAAGAATCTTATGCAAACACGTCACTGTTAGAAATGCTCGATGAAGGTGTATGATAAATATATTGGAATGTGTGGAAAATTATTAATCTGTCACTCAGTTTACATGACAGGATGACATCCCCATTTGTTATTTACCTATTTTTGAACTTAAATGCATGGTTTTATTTGCATTTGCCATATTTCTATTGTTTTATAAAACTGACATGTTTATAAATAATTGTATAACTTGTGTGAATGCAAGTTTAGCTGTCACTAATATTACCTCAGTGTTAAAACACATAATGTAAAGCAGAACTTCAATTTATTTTTAATGTAATAACCACGGGGCTGTAGGTGTGGAGCTGAACACAAAGCTGGTGAGTCATTTCGGCTCCCTGGTGATTTGTGTCATCTCATCAGTACTGATCCCCAGGCAGGCGGTTGCTTTTCTTCTTACTCTGCGGTGCAACGGACACAGCTCGCAACAGAGTTCTTAATGACTCTCTCAAATCTTACCAGGGGGAAAAAAATGGGCACAGTTTTGGCCTTGATCTTGCCAATGTCACTATTCCGACACAGAGTTAAACATAGGCACCACCTGGCTTTCCTCTAATTGGAACAGAAAAAGGGAGAGATCATACTTTCCTTCCTCTTTTCTCTAGGGGGTGCAAGAATAAGAGATATAAGTTGAAAAAGAGAAAATGGAAGCATATGCTGGTGTTGCTCTCTAGAGAGCCAGTTCCCCTTGCTTGCCTTGATGCTACCAGCTGAAAAAAGGACACTGCTCTGCATCTTCACCAGGTGGAAACCATGGTCTGGGTGAGGGGGTAAAGCTGAGTAAATGGAGCTTGTTTATCTTAATATGCATTTCAAGCTGTGAGTTCACCAGAATAATTTCATCCACTGCTTTATGTTTCTGCAAGGTTTGTGCATTTTTTGACCTGATTTCAATTAGTGAGAGGCTCACAGTGTGGGAAACCCAGCTTCCAGTGAAGTTGGACAGTGCCACTCACAGAAGTCATGTTTTCCAAGAAGCATTTTCTGTGCAAAATTTTCAGTTTCTACTTAATATAATATCTTGCACAGTACTAAGGGTTTTATTCTTTTCATGACTTGGAGGATAGTCTGTAGGGTATAATGTACTCTTAGCTACCAAAACAAACCACTTCACTGGTTCTGAGGAGAGGCTTGTAATAGCACCATTTGTTCAAATACTGGAATAAAAGTAAAGCAGTTAATCTAAGGAGTACTGACAGACAAAAAGCAGTAGCAATAAAAGCTAATTGTCTGTTAGCTCCAGGTATATTTTTATTGAGTGTTTCAATCCTAGACTAAAAGCATATATTAAGAAAAGGCTCTGCTATCTTCACAGATCAAGCAGCAACTGGAGCAGACTGCAGTTTGATTTCTCTCTGTACTTTCTTTCCTAGCCTATACCTCATTCAGGGACTGCCTCTATTTAGAGGAGCTTTTAATACCTCTGTCTATATCCCACTGAAGCTATTCTCAGTAGCTCTCAGTAGGGCACCAGGATGGTTTTCTTATGTGCCCCCTTACATCCAGCATAGCATAGGTATTAGGAGGAGGTCACCATAGTAGAAGGAGGGGGCAGCTCATCTTCATGGGTTTGTTTTTTCAGTGACAGCAAATATGTTCTTCATAAGATTGGCAGCATAATCAAGGCTTGCATTAATTATTTTACATGTTTGCGTATGGGATGCATTAGACATTTGATTGATAGGCAGAGGACCTGAGATTTTCTAATGTGTGTTCATGTCTCATTTTGTTTGATGCAGCCTTTCAACCTGGACACCAAGATATTAGTTGCCCTGTAGGATGAGATGCCCCAAATCACCTCTCATTGTCTGGGACCTGAGCCCAGGAGCTGCATGTTCATGTTATTGAAGCCCACTCAAGTTTTCCAATAATTTGTTTGTTCACCCAATAAGAACAAAGACATAGGTTTCAATGATTTCATGTTCCAAACCCTACTTTGAAGTAACAGGGCTTTGTTTTTCTTGTGTGTTTAAATTGATTATTAATAATAAATAAATTAATTGGTATAGCCCTCCAGTAATGGATTATGATCAGCAAGACTGCACAGATTTTAAAAATGTATTTGTTATTTCAAGTAAAGCTTATGAATGCGCTAACCCTTAGCAAAGATGGAATATCTTTTTTTCCTTTGAAAAGACTCTTTGTCATAACCCACATTGATCAGCACAGTTGTGACTGTACTGTATTTAGTTATTTTTATCTAACACCTGGAAGCAACTTGTGCATCACTACCAAAACCATCAATTGAGCTATTAAGAAGGAAGACACAGTTAATAACCCCTGCAGTTCTCATCACAGCAGGGCTAAGTCTAACAGTGACGTTCTAAACATCAGGACTGAATTTTAGGGCTTTTTATTACATTGGCCTTGTTTCATTAGAATCCTGCATTCTTTAGTCTACTTTCAAAACATAAACTTTGTATTTTGCAAGTTTTTCTGGCTGCTGTGGAAGGATTGGTGTGGTCCGAAGACCAAGTGACAGTGTTCACAGAACAGAGGGAAAAATCAATTTAACTTTAAAATATAAGCACTTACTGAGGCTACAGAGGAAATAATGGAGGCAGGCTCTTCTGCCTAGCATGACAGAGGGATATGAAAGCTGAATGAGATACAGAGGAAAAACCAAGTAAGCAGCTGGAGTGAAATGCCATGCTTGTTAGGCAGAAAATCAATAATCTTTGATGGGCAAATCTTACACAAACCTTTATTCTGAGCCTGCTATGTTTAGAAATTGCTACAAAAGAAACAAAAGCTTGTTACTTGGAAAAATTCAACCTCAGGTTACACATGTTTACCAAGCTGAAGGAGTGCCTGGAATCATTCTTGTGCAGAGGAAAAATAAGTGGGAAGGATTTTGCTGGTGAGAGCTGAATGCATACTCCTCTGGGAACAGAAAACACATGGATTTGATCACACCTCTTTCTCCTGCTTCCAGATATCCATGCTTGTCTGAAGATTGCCACTCTCACTGGAATAGCTAAGAAAACCAGTATGGTCATTTCCAAAGACAGCAATGGGGAAAAAGGAGCTCAGACAAGACGATGGCTTATAATGCCACTCTCTGGACTGAGCAGGGGTCCCCGAAGCATCTCAGATGAAGGCTGTTTCAGGAGATGCTGTCTGGTGGGGTTGGTGGGAAGTGGAAACCAGGGAGCAGCTGGATTGGAAGATGGTATTTTTCAACCTGCTTTGTCAGATTGCAGCACTGCCAATACCAGATGTTCACAAATCACAAGGAAAGTCTGAGAAAGGTCTGAGACTGGTTAAAAACTTAAAAATGAAATTTTAAAAAGAAAAGAAATTTAGGGTGTGGTTTATTGCCTTCAGGTTTCTTAGCCTTTAGGGTGCACTTGAGTAATGTTTTTAAGTTTCTCTTTGCTACCATGAGGTCTAGGAAACTTATTTAAAATCATATGCCAAGATTCTCACCTAATCATTTGACTGTGGGAGCTGAAAAATATAAAATTATGAGAGGTGAAGCACTGACTGGTGGAGCCAGGCATATGGCAAGTTCTTGGAAAGGGCCTCTTGGAGATGAAGGAGAAGCAGCCTGGGAAGGGAGTGTAGGGAAGAGACCTAGGAAGTCAGTGGAGAGGGGTGTTTAGAGCCTGGTGGAGGGAGAGGATGGACTCTTGGGAGAAGGGAAGCCATCACAATAAAAGTCAGGGTGGTGCAGCAGTGGATGTCAGGCCTCTCACTGGGGCCTTTGGCTGTTTGGGTAGGGCAGGTCCAGCTTCCAAAAGAGATGGAGAAATATTTCCTACAATAACCTCCATGAATTCACCCTTGCAAGACAAGCTGATATACTTTCCATGTCTTCAAAGACTCCACAGTGGTGCTGTGTTCTTAAAAAATAATGCAGATTAGGCACTTGTGAAAATCCCATTAGAAGTATCAGTTCAATACATTCTGTTAAGAAACTTTAGCTAAAATAGAACCATGAAATCAAAACCAATCTAGTATTAATATTCCAAGAAAGTATAAGTGGAGCATTACAGACATCAAATCAAAATCAAGTCAACAAATTGACTGCAGCACTGAATTAAAATGAAACCAAATTGTCAACTGGGTGAAAACCCCCAATGTTTATTAACTCTGTCAATATATGAAAGCACGTGGGTATTTCAAAAATCCCATCAGAGCTGGACACAAATGTAGGACTGGGTTGGGTTATGCAAGGTGAATCCACTGTTTCAGAGCTGATTATTGAGCTTCCTTCTTCAGATCCTGTTCTTCAGTAGTGAGTAACTCCTGCCCCTACCTCCGTGAGTGCTACTGTACATAGCACAGGCTTGGAAGAGGATACTTCTGATAAGCAGAAGCTAAATTGAAGATATTTCCCAGAAACTCAAGGCGACAGTTTCATGTCTTTCAGGATAGAACAGAAGCCCCAGAAAATACATTAAAAAGCAATGGTATGCAATGTTATAAATTACTTCTAAACTTCTGGAAATTTCCTTCCCACCTCTTTTTTAGACAATGTTATGAACATCTGGAAATATGAAGCTGCACTTTCACACTAGGAAACTGAGGAATATGATAAGACCTGAGTGTCTTCCTCCTACAAAAATAGGAAAGAGAAAAATAGATGACTAAGATGGGACAGTTGTAACTACCTCTTGAACTCTCCCACTCCTTCACACTTGTAGAAGAGAGGTATGGACTACAGCTGAGAAGTGAAATAACAGCAATTGCAGCCCTCAATGACATCCAGGCTTTCCTTGTTTAGGGAAAGACTAATGAAATCCTGATGCTGCTGGCTGGTGCCATAATTCCTATTAGCTAGAGATTTTAGAGGATCTGAAATTTCGGTCCTTTTCTAGCAATAAAGACTGCTGCCCATGAGTTCAAGCCTGTCTGAATTTTCAGATGTCTCTCAATCAGATTTACACCACTTTCCTCCAAGGATGAGCCATGAATCTGTGCTGGCATTGCATTTCATTTGGTCCAACAGGGTCTGAATTTACTCCTGCAGAGCAAGTATAATTAAAAAAAAAAAACCTGTTTAAATAACAAGCTTATTTTGATCAACACAGAAATGGATACTGTAATGGGTTTAAATGAGTTACGCAGATGGATACATATGACTAAATAACTGGAGCACATCTGACTGCTTTTGTGGAAGCTGCTATATGCTTTGGTAAGACATAGATCCCAAGATGACACTGTACTGTTATTTTATGCTACACTCAACTTTTAAAAGATTTTTTAAAAGTAACTGTTTAGGGAAAAGTTGGCAACAGGCAGTGTTGACACTATCTGTCAGCAAAATTAAGAAAGAAGAATGGTGCTGTGTGTCTCATTACTTCAGCTACTTTTCAGAAATTCTTGCTTTCTGTTTTGGAAATGAACTATAAGTCAGACAGTTTCTCAGCAGGGTTCTTTATATGCTTTATGTAATAGTATTTATCAGTGTGAAATTTACTGTAAAACTATATGTTTTAACTTCAGTCTACATATAAGCTATTTTTTTTTCAAAACGGTATTTTGATCTCATATTTTCGTAGCAGTTTTTTTGAATTTGTTTTCATTGTTGATCCTCTTGTTTTTTATTGCTAGAATCAGTGCTAGATTTTAAAATGCTGGAAGGACCTATACCTGACCTAAAGGTTCCTGCCTGGAAGAAAGCCCTCCTAGGACTTCCTGACTTATGGTTCATTCCTAAAAGCTAGCATTTTGATAACATGTGTGCCCAGTTTTGAAATGCAATTTTTTTCTATTTGTTTTCCTTTTATTTGGTATGATAGACATAATTGTGTCAACACTCTGTTGAAAAGAGAGTGCAACTCCAATTCATACCCTTCATATAGATGTTATGTTTGCACAAAGAGCTGCTTCTCCCTTTGAACAAAGGCTTACACCATAGACTCATGGCTGCTGTCTGTGCATGGCTGTATTATCTATGGTTTGGGGCACTGTGTACATACTGATTTATAAAGAATAAAATGTATGTTTAGATTTTAAGTTTTTTTTTAGTGGACATACATATATATATTTTCAAAACAGTGCAGAACAGCAGAGAAGAGGACAACTGCAAAACTCTGTTGAGAATCTGTGTGTAAACAGCAGTAGCTAAAGGAGAATAACCTTTGGTGACTTATCTTTACTGTGGTAAAGTTCCTTCAGAATTATGAAGGTGTGGTGGTTTTTTTATTGGCTTTTATGCTTTAAGTGAAAACTCGGAATTAAAGTCAGCCTGTGAAAGAGAAACCTGCCTTGAAGAATGTTCTAATTTAGATAAATTTTACCAACATTTTCACTTGGTGTAATGAAACTGTAACTGAGCGTACAATTGAATTTAAGTTACATTGCAATGGAATGTTAAGAAATCTTAAATAGAGAGACATCTCCAACTCAGAAATCTCACAGTCTGGAATTTTATTGAGGGGGGGAGAACAAAAATAGGAGATTATTTGAAGTCTAGGATTCTCTCCAACTCCAGTTTAATGTTTTAATAAAGCTTGAAAATTTTAGAGTTAATCTCTTGCTTTGTAGAGAGCAGCTGAAAAGAAACGCATCAAACTGTGCTCAGAGTATGCAGGTTACAAACATGATGTTCTTATTTCTCCTGCACAAAGTTTTGCATAGGAAATGGTGACAGAAAGTGCTCATTCAAAGATAGTTTTCCATAAGGGAACATACCTAAGCATAACTACAGACAAGCAAGTTAGATTGGAGCTTTTGGGTTAGCATATTTGGGCTGAATTTCCTCTGTGGCAGAGCAAGGCAGCTGAGATGAGCGATAAAGGGACTAGGTAAACGCTCTCCTCCCAGTCTGTGATCCCAGTGATCATAAACTAAAAAAGTATGATCATATTCATAAGCCATCCAGCCTTTCCCTGTAGCTGCAATTATGCTGCATATTTTAATAAATGCAATATCACCATAATAACCACCTCTAATGAATCCAAAGTCTAACTCTAGTGCTTTCTTCCTGTCAGAAAATATTTTCAGCCATTTTAGTAGCAGAATACAGCAGATCTTTACATTAGTTGAAGGTAATGGCAAGTTTTCTATTAGCTGCAGTGAGGACTGGAACTGAATTTTATTACATTTAAGACTTGTCTTTTTTTATCCTATTCAGTGTGTAATGAATAGTTAGGGATGAGCTTCCTCTTTGATCGGAGTTCTGAGTCTCTCCCAGATTTAAAGCTCAGGTTTGATCCTCTCCTGCCTCTCTGTACCCACACCTGCATAGCTGTTACTCTCTGATGAAGAAACAATGCTTGCAGTAGCTAGGCAGGTTTTAAAATATTTTCTTAACAAAGTTATATACTACAGATTCATGAGCATTTCTTTAGTTTAGATGAAAGATGTCAATCAGCAGCATTGCCAATGAATGAACTGCACTTATTCCCCACATCACTTCTATTGTTACAGTCTGACAAACTACCCAAAGAGTTCAAAAAATTGCTAGCTGCACGGGCTAATTCAGCTCCTCTTTTCACATTTTATTTTCTCCTCCTGCCATAATTGCTGTCCTATTTTTTCTTATGGTTGTTGAATGACCAATTAATTATGTATTATCAAAGCTGCACGTAACTGAGTTTTGTCTCATGGTTCATATGTATAAAAACAAACTGTGAGTCAGACAGTCGGGGTATGGGTGATTGTGCCACTCCACCTGGTGCCTGTGTTGGCACTTTTTCACGCCTTCCCTTTGTTCTTCTGGGCTCCTTTTACTTTGTAGTGCTGCACAGCCAGAATAGGTACTGCTGCATTATGTATGCTTTAATGTTTCCTTTTTATTATTACTATGGGAGAATCAAAGTGCTCATAAAGGTGTATTTTCTTTCTGGGAAAATTTCTCAGTAATGCAGGAGCTTGTACGTTGGGGAACTTGAACCCTGAAGAATGTGATGAAGATTAGTAGATGCCATTTTGGTTTCACTTGTATTGCTCTTGCAGTTTTTTGGAAGAAAAGGATATACCCCGAGCCTCCTTCCATGCTGGAATGGGTTCAACAGTCTGTGAATATCAAGGTAGAAATTTACACGTTCATCCCTTGAGAAGCTTGTGCACATATGGTATTCTTTCGCAAATTATTTAATTAAAGCTGAAAAAGCACATGAAATCTGGAATGCTCACTTCCAACAACAACTACCACATTAATTCAAACTCCCCAGGTTGAAACATGGAGGTGTTTTCTAAAAGGAAATACTTTCCCTTTCTGTATTCTTACTTTTTCCAATTCCCTCATCTTCAGCAACAATGAGAGAACTACATTCTCTTCGGTATCTGCTTAGTTTCACCTGCTGAACCTGTGCAATACTGAAATGTGAAGGTTGATACCTTACATGTTAACTATTTTTTATATAAAGGTACAAGGAAGGGCTTTCTCTCTCTGCAGAGTCTTGTTCATGTTGATTTATAGAAATTCTAAACTTTCAGGTCTTGATGAGGCCTGACAGCACTTCTTCTATTATATTTGTTTAGCAATTGTCAGTTGAGGTAATAGATAGCAAGGGAAGACAGAGATTACCCACTCCAGGGTAGGAGGTTGGGAATTGCCTACTATATTCGGCTGTTACTACTTGGAAAGAGATACTGCACTTGCCACAGCACACCACCTATAATTATCAAGCCTGTCAGTTTGATTTCTGCTTTGAACAAATTGGAAAGAAAGAGAAAAGCAAAGAAAAAGCCCCAATCCTGGATACTCGTATCATAGCTGTTTTTCAGAGTATATGCTATTTCGTTTGACAAGACACTTACCTTGCTGCCCAAGCATGGGGCATAAATCCTGTTTTTTTCTTGGGCAGTTCTCAATGGAGCATGCACTGGCGCATGGAGCCACTTCTGACTTTGAAACAAACATTTGGATCCTTCACATGACAAGGCCACCCAACCAGAGTTTACCTCTGCACTGTGGAGGTGGGCTGATGGGTGGCCACATCAGTGTGCTGTACCTGTTCTGCTTTTTTAACAATCAAATGCGAGTTCAGAGAGAGATGAGATCAAACCATACTAATTTCATATACAGATTCATTAACTTCTGCTTTTTGATTTGGCTATCTTTCATATGTGGTCATTGTTTTTTACCCTTGCAATTTATAACTTGGTGTTTTTTAACAGAGAAAATATGATGCCATTTGGCTACGTTTCTCTTGCCAAAGCTGGTCCTGATGTTCATATGGATATACCCAACTCAGCTTGAAATGGAAGATAATGTACCTATGGTAGCTTCCATCCAAGGCCTTGCCAGGTATTTGGATTCCTTGGCAGTCGCAGAGCATGCTGCTGTGCCTGCCTGCTTGGCAGAAGTAAAAGTACATGCCTGAAGACTTCCTTCTTTATGGTACACATGAGCTGTTGTCACAGCAGTAACAAAAGCTGTACCTGCACTTGTAGGGTCATAGTCATAAATACAAGCAAATGCAGCTCATTGAATTCTCCCCGTTACACATGATACCTTATTCCCCCCACCTTGCTTCTCTCCCAAGTGCCTTTCTGGAAAACATGCAGCTAATTGTAGCTAGGCAAATTACTGGGGAATCTCAGCTAGCTCAGGCAATTAGCAGAAGTTTCATTTGAATTACTTTTGTGCAGGTTTTGTACAGAAATGATGCTCTAAAGGCTCGTTCTAGGGAGAACACTATTATATCAATGTAGATGGCAATGTTTCTCTGATCTGGTAACCTTTTTTGTTTCAATGAGGACAACATCAAGACTGCCTCTTCTGGCACTGAGATCTGATGACCCTTAAAATTAGAATGAGAATGTGAGAACTTAATGTTCACCTGCAGTTGTAAACAGTGCTAATTGTAGAAATAAAGGAATCATTACAAGCTGTAAACAGGATTCTGCTACTTCTTTTCTGATTACAAGTGCTGTAGTCAGGCAGACCCATTTGGTTCTGGGGAACCTGCAGTTGAAAATGCTGCTCTGCAACATTCACCTGAAAGTAATGGCCCAGGGAGAAATAGGTTCAAACTTGCATGGACAGTCCTTGGATTATTTTCACGTGAATGGCAGAATGAAATAATTTGTGATTGCAGATAATGCATGAAGCAATTACCAGAAAGATGGTATTTTGGCCCAAGGAAATTCGTGTTCAGGCAATAATTTCAAATGTTTTAAATTCTACACTTCTGTAGGTAAGTGACACAAAATCCTTTTTTGGTAATGATTATATCACTAAGTCTGTCCTTGCATGCCCTTCCTTGTTAGCTATTTAGACATTAAAAAGATTTATGAACCCTGTCTTACTTTCAGTAGCCTCTTTTTTTTCCTCCTACTTTTTTAGTTTGCAGTATTTGACATGCAAAATGTTCTGCTTTTCAAAACAAAGTCCTCCAAGGAATGAACTACTGCATTTAAGATTAAATGCATGGCTTTATCTCTGCTCACATGGACCTGAGAAACACTGTGCAATTTGAGAAACCCCTGTATTTCCATCCCTGACCAGACTAGTCCAACTAATAGTTTAACAATGATGCTGACAATGTTAGATGCTTCAAAAGTATATGCAAGGTATTTTCAGATTAACACTGTAGAACAGTAAATTGTTAAAAAATATTGTAAGTATAATGTGTGAATTTTTATTGTGAATTACTTTTAAACTTATCCCCTGACTCTGTGAGAATTTTACATTCAGAAGTAATAAATAAATGTTCACCAAATTTTGAATTAAATTCTAGTCTACAGGGTGGTATCTTTCCTTAGTATTATGAGAAGAGCATGTATTTACTGTCTCTCCAAGTCCATTTTGCATTTCATCTGTTACTCACTTTTCTCTTTAGATCATTACAGTCTCTCTTCTTATAGATACTCTTCCACTTTTTTTTATATAATTTCAAAATGCATTTTGAGAACCCTTCCTATATCTATTTTTTTAAAAGTAACATGAGAAATACATCACTCCATATACAACACTGGAATGAAATAGAATCAAAATGTCAGTATTTTTTCTCATTCCTGTGCTTTCTGCATTTTGCATCCTTTCATGGCTTCTGGGTAACACAGGTGACTCCCAGATCCTTTTTTACTGAACACTGCTTCTTAATTTATGTGCATAATATCTGAGAAAACCAGAATCAAAATGAATCCAGAGCAGAAATGGAAATCAGAGGGAGAAATAAATGGAGCTACAATAAATGACCAGGTAAAATAAAAAAAAGATCAGCCAACAAAATCCAGGCTTTTCTATTATTTATACCTTCTGGAATAAAAATAAATTGGCTTTGAAGAGACATACATAAAAATTTTCAGCCAGTGTAAGTCTTTATGTTATTGCCTCTATCAGGCAATAACTCGAGGTGGCCATTGTTTCCAGCCGCTGGTGGGAAGATCCCAGGGCGAGATGGGAAGCCCGGCTGGTGTTGGCTCTTCTCTACCACCAAAATCTGGCTCCAGGACAAGTGCTGTGTTTACTGCTGAGGTCAGTGTGGGTCTGGGCTGTGTCCCCACCACTGCTGTCCTTGGGAGCTGCTCTTCCAAGCTGTCTTCACTGTGATCTCCTGGCCTCGGGGACTGGGTGGGCAATGCATGCGGCTGTGATCTGCTGTGTATTAATGACTGCATTAATGGGCTGTCTTAGGGTAAGTTCCCAGAGAGTGAGCCTGTGTCCTGGTTTAAGCAACACAGGACTAATTTATCTTCTAGAGCTTGGGGAAACTGCACTTTTTGTATGTCTAGTGTCTGAAGTTCTGAAAATATTCAATTTATATCCAGCCATGACTTAAAGGTCTAAGCGGTTTTGAGTTAGCCAGGTGCAGGGACAAGGAGGATCAAGACCCAGACACTTGACCCAAACTGGCCAGCAGGATTATTTCATACTGTGAACATCACATTTAATATATCAATTATAAAGTTTGTATGAAGTTGTCTTTCTTGATGGCTGTGATCCTGGGAACTTCTTGCCCTATTGCCAGACCTCTGAGACCTTCCCTTCCTCCCAGAGAACTTGCATTATCCCACTGCTGGGAATGCACAGCTTACTGGTGGTAGAATGGTCTGAATATAATCCTCGTGTATTTTATGTTTGTATTGTGTTCAATACTGGTTCTTTTAGTGTTCTTATTAATGTTAATTATCTAGTCTTATCCTACTATATCTGTTTATATTTCAGCCCTCAGGTTTCCTAATTTTCTCCCAGTTCCCCTTCCAGGTTGGGGAGGGGTGATTGAGAAGATAATTCTCTAAAGGACCATAAATTCCTGTGTGCTCCTCAGATAGTAACAGCCTGTGTACTTGTCTCTTTACCACTGTCTGAAGTACTTCCCTTCCCAGAGCCATGGGTGACACCCTCATCCCAGGGCATGGCCGGCAGCTCCAACAAGCCCCTGTGCAGGGAGCCACTGAATGAGGTAGGATGCTGCAGTATGCTGGCAGCCAATTTCAGCAGTGGTGAAACTCTATTTTGGAGTAAAAAATGTGAGATGTCTTGTTGCTGTTTTGGCTTCAGCCTCAGAGAGACACAGCGAGGGCCTGGAGCTTCGCTGCCACCCTGGGGAGGCTACTTCAGGGTGGAGAAGGCACTCCTGTGCCTGGCCTTCAACCTCAACATATAGGGTGACACTGCCATCACAGGATGGAGAAACCCCAGTCCCTCTGTCAGAGTAGCTGCCTTCAGTAAATGGAAGGGGAGATACAACGCATACCTACTGGTGGCACAGGGAAAAAGTAACTTGGGAAACCTCATGCTAAGGACAATTTTCCTACCCCAAATGAGATGCTAGTAGTAAGCACCATGACAGCATGTGCTGTAATACAGCTGTCTGCCCCAAGTACACATGGCATGCCTGGGTAAATATTATTTCATGCTGACCTGGTACCATCTGCAAATTTTCTTTGGATAACAGGAGTCGAGGAGCCGTTCTCCCAGCTGCGGGTAGAGAAAGAGCCGAAAATATGCGTGCATACTGTTTATGCACTGTGGATGTGTTAATGTGCTTTCTTGCCTCCCAGGAGTGATGCAGCATGACAGGGTGGGGATGTGATGAGTCTCTGCTGTTGCTATTAGCTTCACAATAACCATCTTTTGATATTTACTCTTAAACTGTGCCACATATTTTTATTCCATCTTCAACAGGTGTTAATCTCTTTGCAGAAGCAGCTGAGCATTTGACTTTGCTCAGCTGTTTCTAATCAGAGCCAAAGGCAGTCCTGAAGGGATGGTAGTATTTCCTTTTTTAAAATTGTCTGTGAATATTTAAGTGGAAATGCTGCATTTCTATGCAGCCTCGGTTAAGTGCATTTTTCCCACTGCCTTGGTAGTACCTGCTTATAATAATGCAGAACTAGCAGGAGGCAGGTTGCCCAATTTTGCTCTTTCAATATCTCCAAGGGACAAAAAGGAGAGGAAGAAGCATACAGGAAGCCTGCCCTTTGTTCTGAATTGCCACACAGAACCTGTGCTCTGCAGTGCAGCTGGGATGGAAGGACAATGTCCCTGAAAAACGAGGTCCTTCCTTGCTGTGGTGCCAGTAGTGTGCACAGCATCACTAGCTTTAGTAATTGGAGGTTAACATACAGTGTAGCCCCTCTAATATCACTGAAAACTAAAAATCCAGAGAGTAAAGAATATGTTGCATATCTCTGCCACAGAAATACACTCCCCAGGCAGAAACTTGGCACTGTCTCTGTCTTGCTGGGCTTGTTACTGAGCCTGGGGATGCTGCTGCCTCATCTCCCTGCCTGGTAGATTCATCAGGGAGAGGATCCCTATGGAAAACCTTTAGGGTGGCCTGCTGGGATTGGACTACCAGAAGAAATTCCGTCATTCTGTGCCATGTGTTTCTGGCAACACATTCAATGAGTTGTGGCCCTTGGTGGATTTTGTAAGCCCCATTGGATGTTCATGTCCACCACAGTTCAAGTTAGACTACCCGCTGCATGACATGTATGCATCTGAGCACTATGTGGTAACACCACCAACACCATTGCTTGGCTCTACTAAAGGGGTACTTGTCTATCTGTAAATCTCAAATGCTTTACAAAGGAAATTCTGGAAACAAATCTAGGAAATTCATAGTAAATGTCAGACCTGGAAGAAATCCAAACACCTACTGGTATTAAAATGCGCATACCTAAGAAATGTTACTAATTTGGTTTGCAAAGCAGAGCATGCTGGTAAGCGGTCAGTTAGGCATTCCCCTCTATTGATCAGCTAGTGTCCCTGTGGAAAAACCCTGGAGCAAGGCTACACCCTTGAAACAGTTTCCAGCCCTGTGGCAAACCAAGTCCTCTCCTTCTCACCGCAGCTGCTCTACCCCTGCCATCTGAAATATCTTCATAGCTTTCCTTAAAACTGAATCTCTGAGACATTCCTGGTGGCTGCAGAACCCTGGAGCAGCCCACAAGGAGCTGGGGAAGAGAAGGCATTGGCTAAAATGCGGGAGATCTTCTGGCACCAATGGGGTATTGCCTACCCCCGGGCTCAGGAGAATTTCCTTATTATTCCCCCTTACTAGATGCCCTGCATAGAAAATGAAAATACAAGAAATCAAAGATAGGAAAACTTGCACTATTCCCATTGCCTCAGTGTTGCAGTAGTCCCTTTGTGTGACTGCAGACAGTGACTGAAGACAGTGCTGAAGGTGTCCTAACAGGTACAGCTCCTTTCTCACGACTAGGTTTCTTGTACCTAACAGATATGGGAGCAGTCAAAGCCATCTTTTTTTTTTTATTTTATTTTTACATATAGTCTCTCTAAAGTTTATGTTGCATATAAAATTGTATTAATGATTGAAAACCTGAGAGGCAACCTGTGTGTTGTGACAAACCCAAATAAATCTCATCATTACAGCACTGAATGTGGAGAGTCCATTGTTGAGATATGCTCTATAAAATCAGCAACCTCCCCTCTAAATTTCCATATCTGCAGATGGGCCACCTGCTCTATGGCCATCAGCTTCTCCACATTACCCTAGAAATAAGGACCATGACCTGGACTTCTCCACTAACTCCCAAACTCACAGCACTGAGGGAGATATCTCTTACCAGAGTAAACTCACTCATGGTGCTGGGTACTGATCCTGCTGCCTCATTCTCTTGGAAGCATGGACTGAACCAGAATTATATAATTTTATTCCAATCCTACTACCCAGAGAAAATTAGGGTGTATGGTTTAGAGTGGGCTGTGCTTGAAGGATTATTCAGCAGCTAGTGCATCACTGCATTTAGCATTAATACTAGAGAGCAAACTGGTAGTTTACTGCAAATCAATGGGCTCTGTTTGAGTGTGGAAAATACAGACCTTTGGGCAGTGCTTGATTGCCCCTGACTGTGAAGCTGCTATCCATGGTGTCATTCACTATGGGGAACCCCCTTACTAAGTCAATAAGTAAGACCCTTGAAAGGGCAGAGAGAGAATGAAAATTTTAACTGGGAGAGCTTAGAAGAATTAAACTGTATTTGATTGTTTTCTTCTTCAAGAATTATTAAATTGGCTGGCCTAATTATTTCACTTTATCAGTTTGTAAATATTGAACAAATAGGTAAGTAATGAAGATGTGCCACTCCAATCGAGGCATTTTCAGTGGTATAAAAACAAAGGTTACTTCAGATCAAGTGTCAAGAGAAACATGTTACTTAATGTATACTGTCAGAAAAACAGTTTTCCAATTTTCGTCTTAGATATTAACTTAGATATTTTACTCGCATATACTACACAAAGTAAGAAATGAAAAAATGAACACTGCAGAGAACACATAAGGTTACTTTTCTACAATAAGCAGGCTATTAGAAAAATCAGTGTCTGAGTTTATGTTTGCTTTTTCCCCCTCCCCGGATCAAATAAAGCTATTAATTAGTGTTTTTTTGCAGTGCTTGTTGCCCTTTGAAAAATATACTCATTAAAAATACTTCTTGGTTCAAAGAGTGTTTCATAAATTGTTCTCAGCCACAGTTTACAAATGAGATCAAGTCTGAAGAAAAAGTACATGGTGTCCAAGAGGTAATCAGACAACTGTAAAGAGAAAAAGATTTATTTGTAGAACATGTGTAGTACAGTAGCATTATTATACTTCAAGCCTAAATAATAAAATGAAGAAAATAATTAACTAGCTATTAGGATTATCTAGAGTGACTCTGGAGAGTTGGATACCTCATGAAAAAAGCAGTATTATAAAGCTGCACCAAATTCTCCAGCTCAGCCTGAAGTTCATCATGGGCCTTAGTGCATGCACCCATCTGCTAGTTAAAACAAGGTCTTATTACACAGCCCTTTGTGCTGGAGAGTTCTGGTCATGCAACACCTCAAAAATGGGGTCAGGGGCAAATTCCCTGAAATCTGTTTCTTTACCTCTTTGAGCAGCTGTCTCGGGATGGCTAGACACAATGAAGTGCTATACATAATTATTTTACCCATGGCTGAACGATGGCCAGCTTTTCTCAAAAGCCAACAGCTGCTTAATAGTGTATGGTCACATGCCGTACCAGTCTACTGAGGGAAGGGATAAATATATAATCCAGCTGATGTTTTAGTCATACTTTAATAACCCCATTTGGAAGGGAGTCAGGACAAGGAGTGCATCGTGATGGGTTCAGAAATACTATGGGGCCTTCAGTGGTACCAGGCAGTGTCTTTCACCCGGGTGGTGGATGGGTGTAGTGTCTCAGAGTAATATCCTGATGAATGCACAGAAAAGGGCTGCTAAACAGCTGTGACACTATTTGGAGTATCCTTTTCAGATTCAAAAATGTCTGGGAGGTTGTATTTGTCTTGCAATGTATTTGTCTCCTCAGTAATGCTCCTTGCTGTGTGTTTTGAAAGTACAAATATGTGGTCCTACCTCTGGCAAGAGGCATTAAGCTTTATTTTGGGATTTATCAAACATTTCTCAGTTGTTCCTCTCAGATGACTGAGACATCTCTCATGGCAGCGGCAGTGATGTGAGCAAGTAACATCTGTGGTCTTCCATTAGACTAGTCTCTGTGTGGGACCCCAGAGAGGACACAGGCTGAGCCTTTCCCGCAGTGGTGCCTCCTCCTTGGGGGAGGACGGGGAAGATGGAAAGTGTCTGCCACACATGGCTGCCATGGATGCAAGGCTGGCCCTAGGAAAGGGGCCAGTGGTAGGGATGGCTGCTTGCATGCCCCGTGGCACAATAACATGTGGCTTGGGTCTTCAAAAACCTTTTTGGGGGACTGTTTTTCTCTAGTCTTTCCTAAATTCTGTATTTGTTCATATCTATCAAATCCTACTGTTGAAAGTAGTAACATACATCATGTACAGGTACAACCACAGTCTTGTCTCCCAAGAACAAGACCATCCAAATGTTGCTGTGATCCTCCTCCTCCTTCCTTTCTCCTGGTGTTGAACTTGGTCCTCAAAGCAGAGCAAGACCAGCCAGGTTTTGAACCTTTTTAACAATGTGATGGAGCATACTTCTAATAAAACTTTACTAAGTTAGTAGAGCCTAAAGGAAGGAAAAACCTGACTTTCTTGACTTTCTTCTGTCTCTTCTATTTTATTGCTACTTGTCCTGTCTCAAGTTTCCCTCCCAGAGTGGAGTGGTTTGGCTCATACTATTTTACTTTCATCCGAGAAGGTGCTGACTTTGAGGAGGAAAAATATTTTACTAGAAGCTGTATACTTACTTCATTTACAAGGTGCAATGAGCTGCCCCACTATCAGGTGGTGAGTCATGCTATCTGATAGGGTGAAGACATTAGCCTGAAAGAGGAGTATAGGAAAAGTAGGCTCTCCAGGCACTGTTTGAAGTTGCTCTTTTTTTTCTGTCAAAAGAAAAAAAAAATAACCTTCAAGAAATGAATCTTTCAGAATAAAAAAAATCCTATTTATAGAAAGTAATGAAAAGTCACCTTTCAAAAATGCCATGGAATCATAGTACCTTATACTACTCAAAGCGACTGTGTTTCTCCTAAGTGATTTTTTTATTCTGGAACTATGAAATATATTATATTAAAGCAACTTCAATGCAAATCTAAAACATAGACTCATTTGTGCTCAGAAATATCTTTGAAAATAATGGCATCTTGTTAAGTCTTCTTTATGCTTACCATCAGATAAGACTATCATATCAGACTGTTATCAATGTGAATATAATGTCTTTCCTTCAAGCAAAAGTATTTCAAAACTACAATTGGTGATTCAGAGTGACAAACAATGGAAAAAGATAATCTTCAATCCTGTCATTAAAGAAAAAAAATCCCATAGTATTAAAAAAATACATTACTCTCCAAGGAAAATGTTAGGACAGATGGAAG
>VZTY01034113.1:266341-365628 GCA_013400935.1 Turnix velox | reverse complement strand
TTTTTTTTTTTTTTTTGCAAATGGAAAATTTGAAGTCGTTCAGTATTTTAAGCTACAGAAACTGATAATTAAGTTCAAAATAATTTAGCCTCTTCCTATATTCTTTAGTGTGTGGTAATTTTTAGCTCTGCACTCTTGATCCTGTTTGAGAAGTGACATGAAAATAGAAATTGTGTTTCTCAGCAGACAAATCTAAAAGATTTGCTACCTGAGTAATGAGTTCCCTGAAAATAATCAATTAAGATAGTCTAGGACATCACAAATGTGCATGCTTTCAGTCAATAGATGTCTTAGGCTGCTTTTAATTGGATGCTGTATTTCTATAAGGATCTCTTGCAGGCAAATCTTGTGCTGAGATTGTATTCTTTTACATTAACATAAAAATGGGTGACTTCTGATCTCTTTTGTGCAGTGTACAGCAGCATTTTCACAAAACCCAGGATCCAGTCACTGAATCACAGTAGCAAATAATTAGAATCGGAAATGCTCTGCGGGGTTATTCAGTCCTCTTATAATGCAAATATATTTCCAGCAATACATATTTATATTTTGGGTGAAGTTCACTCTCAAATGATGCATCATGACTCTTTCGTCATTTTCCATTGTGCATCATCCCACAGTTTCAACTAATAAGTGCCTTACTTATGCCTCATTAATCCTGGTTTTATCTCTGGGTTGTATCCTTGTTGCCACATTCTCTGAGAACTAAGGAGAGCTGTGGGAAAATCTGTTTGTATGAAATGACATTTAGATTTCTCCAAAACTGCAAATGTAACATTTTTGATGTGCAAATATGTTTTGCTAACCTTTCACATTTGCTTGTCCTCTCAATTTTGCATTTCTGATCAGGACAAGAATCAGAAATAGAAAAATATACCAGGAAAACTATTCTTATGTTATTTGTGAAAAGAAGGACAAGTGGTATTTCATAAAGCCTCCCTCTCTGAAGAGGTTCTAAGCACATTTTGAAAACTCAAAGGAAAATTAATGAATTTTGAGTTCTTCTGTATATCCAGGGAAATATCACAAGTAGGTTTTCATATGGCAGATATTAAGAAAAATGGAAATAAGAAATGTATGGCTTTAATCACAAATATGAAGAGTATTCAAAATAGACTTTACTCTCTTCATTTGGATATTCATACTTGACAGTGTTATTGAAAGATAATGATATAATGATTTTGAATACAGGGAAGAGAATAAGCTTGGAAACTACTAGCTCACTTTCTCCATAATTTCATGAAGTATTTTGATGATCTTTCTGTGTAAGCGAGCTGTAGCCCTAATAAGTCTAAATAAATTACCTTAAAAGGTGAAGATCACTTTGCCATGATGTGGAAGTGATGTCCCTGAAGGGGAGGCAAGAAAGGAGTCATTGCTTGTAGCTTAGAACTGGTTTAGAAGGAACTTACTGTGGAAACCTGGGGACCAACCAAGCAGATTTTGTGGCTGCTCGCTGTCACACAATTGCTAAGAGTCAGCAGAAGCAAGTGTCAGCCCTGTAAGAATGTTGCCCGTAGAGATTAAAAAGGGACTGCTGTCAGTGGCTTTGCACACCTTATGAAAAATACAGCTTTATTTAGAAATCCCACAGCTCTTCTGTGGGCAAAACAGCTATTCATTTCAGGTCTGAGTAGTGACTCCAAATTCAGGTCCTGTCTCTGAATTAT
Source organism: Turnix velox (assembly GCA_013400935.1). NCBI lineage: Eukaryota > Metazoa > Chordata > Aves > Charadriiformes > Turnicidae > Turnix > Turnix velox. The sequence continues at coordinate 363,958 of VZTY01034113.1, read as the reverse complement.
TCATCAATGCTAGCTTTATTTCTCCAGCTCCCTGTAAATGTCTTGTGATCCTGGAAGCAGGGGATTTGATATCCCAAAGTTCTACCTAGCCCTCAGTGCAGAGGGCTGCCTGTCATCTCCTCTTGTCCTGAATGCAGCAGCTCAGCAGGCGAGTGCTGGGACACTGATTCTTGTCCTTTTGTCCAGCCACACTTGATGATGAATGGGATAAAATTTAATGGAGGTGGTAATTATTTTTCCACTCATTGTATTCTTATTTTTAATTTCATTGTTGGCTAATGATCTGTCTATTCTTTCAACTTGCACATCTGCAGGACAGAAGAATTGCCCCTCAAATTGCTCCCAGGTGAATATATCAGCAACTGGTTACTTCCTAAGCATTTTATGATGCTCCACAACTAATTAACTCTATTTCAAGAGATGTGTATATGGAAGAATTTTTCTTATTCATCACTTTGCAGCCACATATCTGAAAATGATCTCAAAACAGAAGGAAATGCTTTTATCCCTTTATGACCAGTGGAGCTTCGTTTTTACTGATTTCATTTGTAACTCAGATGTGCACCTTGTAGTCTAGATTGGTGTCTCTATTCTTGGCCTCGTGAACAGGAACTGCCCTCATATGTATACTGGATACTTATGGGTTTTAGACAATACAGATTTACACTATTATATGTAATTTACAGCTGGAGACATGGAATTATTGCATGATACTCAAAGTCCATTGGATGTCTGGGAGGCCTCACTCTGACTATACTTGACTATGACAGTTTGGCATTTGGTCTGAGCCCCTCTAAACATGTAGAAAATGTATGAAGCCATAATTCAAAAATAGCAATACTTTTGAAATTACACAACATGAACTTCTGCTGGCTGTTTTGAAGAGGACAAAGTGCTTTCCACTCCAGTAATGGTTTTGCCAGCTTTTCATGGAGAATACCAGTTGTTAAACGGCCACTGCTTTCTTTTTGTAAAGGCTGTGCTGCCTGAGAGCAGTGAGATGGCAAACTGAAAACAGCAGACAAAATAAAAATGTGCTGAGATGTCTAAGCAAGCTACAGAATCCCTGGAAAAAGGAAAACCAGAAGAGGGGTTTTGAAACGCTTTGGAGGACAGACAGGGATTTTACTTGCATTTGAAGGAACACTCTGTTGGTCCGTCATCTGAAAGAGGAGTGGAGTTCATATCTTGACAAAAGCTATTCCTACTTTTCCCATTTCCCATCTTCTCCATCTTCTAAGGAACAGCATAACATGCCACTCATTCACTGTTAGGGGTACTTCTCCTTGTGGCTTTTATGAAATCTGGAAGGTTTAGGCAAATGCTTATAAGCCAAACTGCCCCAAAATGCTCTTTGTCCACTGTCCCAACGTGCTGCTGCCTGTCTTCCATTCAATCTTTTTCATTCATGTGCAGCCCCTTTTTTAAATTGATCACTTCAGGTTTAAGTACCTAAATGAGATGGATGTTCTCATAAGATTTTTTGTACATTTGCAATATGACAGTGCTTTCCTTTCTTGGTCAATCTTCTGAAGATGGAAAAACAGGAATGCACATTATTGCTAGCACCTTTTTTTTGCTTGCAAGCACATAAAACAATACTTAAGAAAATTTGCTTTGCTAATGAACTCTAAATGAAATTTTCTGGTCATAAAAAAATATGGAAACTTGGTATACAAGACATAGAGACTCTAGACCATAGTAGCCTGATAAAGGAATCAAAAGGGTTGGTATTAAAGCAAAGAGAATTTCCTTGCCCTATAACTTTGCTGATGGGAATCTCTTTCATAATTATTTGCAGAGCAGCAAGTCCACGATGCAAAGAATTTCTTTGGGTTTATCACAGTTTTCTTATGATCTTTGGGTTTATCACAGTTTTCTTATGATCCTTTCTATTCTGATAAAAGTTTCCAGTACATAAGCACAAAGTTTAAAATCCTGCAGTTAATAAAACTGTATTTTTCTTCTGTATCTTCTTTTGTGGGATGGAGACTTTTTCCTTCTTCTCACATTTCTTATGTAGTTTAACATCCCCTTGGTTCTGCCAATGCAAATCTTAGTAGAATCATACTGAAGAGTGGGTCAACAAAATGAGAAACAAGCAAGGGTGATACCACATTAGAGCTTCCCCAGTGGTCTCCAATCCAGGTTGATTAGTTTCTGCAGAATCATCCTAAATGGAGGGATCAGTTGTAGTGGGGAAGAAGGACTTTATGCAAGTACCCAGGAACACAATGGGGCCAATGATTAGGTGGAGATGACTGAAAAGAGTTGGTGACCTTTTTTCAGAAGATGCAGAAAGCAGACGAGGCCACCCTGTTTTGGATGAAATCCTAACCAGTAGGATAGAGCAGGCTGCAAGCAGTAGAAATTTTTTGATCAAACCCTAACCAGCAGGATATAGCAGGCTGTGAATGCCAGGGAGGAAAGGATGGACCTCCTGACTCTTGGAGTAATAAGGAGAAAAAGCAGCAAACAGAGATCGTGGGTGGGCAGAAAGTCTGATTCAGCTGTATTGGAGGCTGGTTTGCTTAGGTCCCTCAGGAAGCAAGTCTGGGGAAAAGGAGCTGAGGTAACTTGGCTGTTGCTTGCAGAAACAGTATGAAGAGCACAGCTTCAAACAATCCCTGCATGAGAAAGGTGAGGAAGAGTAGCAAGAGACCCACATCTTCCTTGCTGACTCTAGCATTAGTAGGATTTCTGTAGAAATTGGAAGCTAGGTTACTAAGGATGAGTATAAAATGTTAGTACAGACAAAATAAGACATCTCCATTGTAAGGTTAGAAGTTTTCAAAGATCACTTTGGAAATTAGTGAAAATAAGGTGTGTATAAACCACAACAAAAGGAAAAAAGATTGTACTTGCCTCACCCTGCCCCTTGATTATTTTTCCTGTTGTTCTGGAATAATTATTGAACTTCTTTTTTACCTTCTGTCTTCCCTTTTCTGAAAAAGGAACAATTTCTGTTATATTGCTAAATAAATTTGGAAGCAACGAGACAGAATTTAGTACAATGAAGAGGGGAAAAAGAATCCAGAAATGACAAAAATATTGAGAAAACCCATCATTCTTAATTTAAAACCTCAGAAGAAGCTGAGCTCCTTTATAATAAATTCAGGCTAGATATAAGAGAGAAATTCTTTACAGTGAGGGTGGTGAAACATTGGAACAGGTTGCCCAGAGAGGTTGTGGATGCCCCCTCTCAGGAGGTGTTTAAGGCCAGACTGGACAAGGCACTGAGCAACCTGATCTAGTGAGAGTTGTCCCTGCCGATGGCAGGGGGGTTAGAACTAGATGATTTTTAATGTCCCTTCCAACCCAAACCATTCTATGATTCTATAACCTACCTTTTGAAGGAGTGAAATGTGCAACATTGATCTCTTATAAAATTTCCAAATTCTCCAGACTGAAAGATGTGTCTAAAGTGCAGACAAATTGGAGAAGCTTGAAACTCCTGGCTCTAGGAAATACCTGGAACAAAGTCTTTATGCAAGTATGTATGCTTCTAAGGTAAATATGTGAGAAAAAGGGTGGGGAAAGATGTGAATTTCCATCTCAGGTGAAATCTGACTCCTTTCTCAGGGAGCAAACATTTGCATTTCTCAGCCCTCTTACACTGCCATCTGAGTGACCAGCCCTATCATCTGGTCCATAAAGGAAATTCAATTGAGAATGAATTTAATCTTTCCAAGAATCAGCTCTGAATCTTGCCACATGGGAAGACATCTGTTGTGGGTTTTGTTAACTCTCTGGTTATCTGAGTTTTGCTCAGCCCTCTTTCTGCTGCATCCTTTTCTGTATTGACTCATCTTCACCCTTTGCTAGCATTATATCCTACGCATTAATGATGTTTCAAAAATCTTCCCTGCTATCTTCATTACCAGGCCACCATTTTCAGCATTCTGGGTGGAACCTACATTTTAGAGAATATTTAGTCATCTCTTGGTATCTGTGTAAAATCATCCATTTCTGCCATTTATCTGAAGAGTGTGGAGACTGAGAAATTATGAACAATTGTCACATCAATGGCAATGAAACTTACATAAAATGTGTGATCAGGAGTCCTCATCATGTTATGTTACTAGTTTTTATTTTCATAAAAAAGAGAGCATAAAAAAGTGCCCACAAGTGCAAACTAAGTGTTATCTTTCTTAAACCTTTGGAGCTTCTCATTTTATTTCTCCAGTAGCACATGTTAAATCCTGTCATTTATTTTTTGATCACTGTTCTACTTATTGTGGGGAGGGGAAGAGGGGAAGAAGAAGCTCATTAGGTGAGTCACACACTCTGAAAGCAACAGTAATTTGAGTGGTGGCAAATTCATTTTTTGAATACATTCTGGCCTTCTCCTTCCAACACCTCATTGCTTGCTCATTGTTGGATGTCTGCATGTATGAGAATATATATGCATTTACATAGAGTATATATGCTTTGTGAAGACCTGCATTCAGTTATAAATTCATTTATATGAATATGATGCTATTCCTGTCATTCTTGCTAAAATAATAATAAAAAATAAAAATTAATAATAATAAAAAGATGGGGGAGAAAAATAGAATCATAGAATAGTTTGGGTTGAAAGGGACCTTAAAGATCATCTAGTTCCAACCCCCCTCCCATAGGCAGGGACAACTCTCACTTGACCAGGTTGCTCAGTGTACCTTGTACATTCTGGCCTTAAACACCTTCTGAGAGCGTGCATCCACAGCCTCTCTGGGCAATCTGTTCCAATGTTTCACCACCCTCACCGTAAAGAATTTCTCTCTTATATCTAGCCTGAATCTACCCTCTTCTGATTCTCATCCATTACTCCTAGTCCTGCCATCCTGGACCCTATTAAAAAGTCCCATCCCAGCCTTTCTGTAGCCCCCTTCAGGTATTGAGAAGCTACTCTGAGGTCCCCCAAGCCTTCTCTTCTCCAGGCTGAACACTACCAACTCCTTCAGCCTGTCCTCATAAGAGAGTTGCTCTGGCTCTCTAATCATCTTTGTGGCTCTCCTCTGGACCCGCTCCAACAGGTCAATGTCCTTCTCATGTTGAGGGCTCTAGAACTAGACACAATACTCCACAAATGGACAGGGTCAGTGATGCCTGATGATCCACTGGTGATCTGATTGCTTGGGTAAAGTCAGAAGATGAAAGAAAAATCATGGAAGCAAACCCAGCTACATGCACATGAAGCAAATCAAGAAGGGGACAAAAAACATTACTAATGAAAATACAGACCAGTGCAAAACCCGGGTTCTTAACAGACTGTCTTGCAACATTTTAACATTCTTATAAGTTTGAAGAAACAAGCCAATTCATATTTAAAACAAATACTAAAATAGTAAGTAATTACTGTGTGACCAGTTCATACTTGTCACTGACATGGCATACTAATTATCTCCTGTTGCTCAAAGGACCCTTGTTGCATGAGTTTTAACAACTTCCTCATTTACATATTTCTCTGGAAATTTTTAATCATGTTATAAATTTCATTTTTAAAATATATCTTTAAATGAAAAAGGAGTAAAAAGGCTGAAAGGATTAAAACCAGCTCATAAGTCTGGATTTAAATTCTTGGGATTTTTACATTTTCCCCATTTTTTTTGTTTTTGAAGTATGTGGAGATCCTGATTAGGAAATATTTCCTTGTTTTGTCTAAGCTTTTATAAATATTTGAAAAACAGATTAACCTACAAATTGCAGTTGTAATAATGAGTTGTTTGCTCCATCTGAGACAGGGTCCTGTTTGTCTTACAGGCACTCTGTGTCAGAGGAAACAGCACACTATATATATTGTAATATTCATTAAAGTCACTGAGTTTGAGGTCAGTATTAAGTAATACACATACACATTTTAAGCAGTCATCTTTGTCCCTGGAGACGCAGGAGGGCAAAAGGCAGGCAGCTTTGGTGGGTGAAATGGCAGCAAGGATGTATTGCAACTGATGCTCTTTCCCCAAAACCTTGTGCCACACCACCAGGCCATTTAGCCTCTTGGGTTAGCAGAAATGTGCCATAATCTTTTGGCTTGATGGTAAAACCACACCTTGAAGTAATCTTGCTTTTCTGCCTTACCTTATCCTGCTTTAAAACTGTTCTTCTTCCTTAAATGCCTTTCCAGTCTGTCTTCTTTCTCACCCTTGTTGAGCTGTCAGATGTATTCCCTCTATCCCTCACTTACTGTAACATATTCTCACACTTTTTGTGCATGCCCCTGTTGTCTCCCCTTTTATTTGTCTGGTGCTTCTTGCTTGCCTGTGCCCCACTCCTGGTGGGACAGTGTGATTTTGGCAGCATCTCTGTCATGTCTCCTGGCACCTCCAATCTCTGGCACCTCTATTAACCTTTCACAAGATCAGCTTCCTCTGCCTTTCCTCCATGAAATGCCTCCTAACGACAGGAGGGACAGAGACATTTATTTCTTCACTGTCAGGTCTGTTGCTGCTTCTGAGCTTTTGGAGGCAGCAGAGGCAGAATTGTCTTCCTGCCTCCCCCCCATCTTCTGGGGCATATCTCTCATATTTTTTCTATTTATACATGATCTTTATTACTCTGATCCTTTAGATATTAAAGTGATTTGCAGCTTTTATTGGGAGATTCCAGGATATTGTCTGGAAATACTGTAAGTTTTCCAGTAAACTTATTGAGGAACCCATAGGGTTCCTTTTGTTCCTTGAAAACACTCTAGATGTAGCCTCACATTTTCCAAATTTCTGGGATTAAGTTGTTTATAGTGCTGTGTTGTTATCCTCTTGGAATGTATGTCTTGAGAAATGTGGCCCATATTGTTTATGATAGAATAAAATGTAAAATGAAAGGAATTTCAGTCCAGGTCGGTGTATGATTAGGGACTGCTACTACATCCTTTGGAAATCAGCATGGAATGAGGATAATTTCCACACTGCTGTTAATTGTCTTTGCCTTTTCTACACATTCTGCTAATTCCTTAGGCATGTCTTTTTTTTTTTTTCTCTAACATTGATAATTCACTCAAAACTTGGCCAAATGACAATAATTGCATGGGCAATTTAACCACATTATTTTAAATGGAACACAGAACTTGCTGTCTAGCCTAATACTGTGGTAAGAAGAAAAAAAAGAAATATTTGAGCATCCTGTTAGCAGTGTGTAAATTAATTTAAACTCACCTGCAGAAGGATTTTGGAGAATTTATTTTACTTAATGTGATTATTGGTATGGAAAATTAGGATCTAGATTCTCTTTCCGAAAACATGAGTCTGGTGGAGTAATTCAGATGTCATCTGGCATAGCTGAGAGAAGAATCTGATCCTTGTATTTCCACTGTATTGTGCACTAGCAGAGAAGAATGGGAATAAAGAGAAACACAGACTCAATTTACTAACAATCTGCATGACACAGTTTCCATAAATTGTGCTAATAGAGCAATTTATAAAAATTGCAGTACTGTATTAAAGAGACTGATTTACAAAATCCATTTAGAATAATAAGCTGAGCATTGTTGTTAATGCAGCTATATTTTCCAGTAATGTTTATGTTTAAAATAAATTGACTGTCTGTTCTCATTCACTCTACACTATGTTAATACCAAGTATGAACAAGCACGATAAAAAAATACTTCAATTTTTGTTTATCTACAGATTTCATTGATGATCACCACATATTTTAGAGGTATTGCACTGTTAGGTGAAGCAGATTTCTTAGCTCAACCATTGCTGAGGTTTTCATGTTTTTGGGAATTACTGAGAAATGGTTTTCTGAAACTGTTTTGCTTGTTGCTCAGATGCATGGCTTAGTATATGAGAAGAATACATTAGGATTGCACTAAACCCCTCTCATCTATGTGAAATGCTTTAAAATCCATTTGGAGTCAAGTTGTCCCATAGAACATATCAATGAAGGTTTAATAGCAGATTCTGTGGTGAAGTTTTACATGGCTGACTCTGTGTAAGCATTTAATATGAATCTTTAATGGCCAAAAAGATGAAAAGGCTGCTTTATTCCTGGTCATGAGGGGATAAATCTTATACCACAGTTCCTGGGGGGGCTCCTGTCAAAACAACTGTGATGTCCGAGATTTTGGGAGGACAACATGAAGAAGTCACAATGGCAGCTGTTTTTGCACCCCAAGTTCAGGGGACTTCCTTTTGCCAGTTGAGAAGCTTCTTATACCTCTCTTGCCTTCTCCTGCAGCACCTTGCTCCAGTATGGTGTGTAGTGCTCTGCAGCTGAGTAGAATGGGCTGAAAACTATGGCTAAAGTTGGCCAGATGGTACTTCAGAACATTGCTCCTATCTAGCTGTGGATTTGGCTAATGAAGCCAAGAAGTGGTGGGGACAACTCCATCTGTTACATTCAAAGCAACAGTATGCATGGGATGGTTGCCCAGGGCTTAAGTGTAGGGTTTCCTCTTTGCTGAGCTCCACAGTGTGCAAGCAAGGATTGCCCTCATGGCTTGGATGAGTTAGGTATTGAAGTTAAGCTTGGATTTGTTCAGAATTAAAATGTAGTGGCGGTTAAGGGATTTTCTTTCATGCTTTAGCAGGAAAAGATAGACAGCAGGATAGAGGAAGAAAAGTGGGAATTGAAGTGGGTCAGTGTGCTCCAGTGTGGATATTACAAATATGATTACGTGCTCCAGGTGTGGGGATGATGGTTTACTGCTTCCCATCTCTGACACACCAGGGTAGTGGAAACAAGTCTGGAGCTGCACAGAACCCCAGGCGATGTTTTGCCCCGCCTTGCAGAGAAACAGCATGTATAGACTCTTACTCTTCATAGGCACTCTCTAGCTTGATTTTTGAACTTCCCAGTGTGGGCAGTATGGCTCTTCCACAGTCTGCACATTTTGCTACCCCAAGGCAAAGCCTTGGGGCAAGGAGTAGAGATTCACTATATGATTCTTAGTGGCTTTGTGGTGGCTTGCTCACATTTAAGACACAATAAATGTGCTAAAAATTCTTGTTAATATTAGGATAATACTGAAATATTATGGGACTATTCCTCATTCTTATGCTGTTCTGGAGTGCTCTACATCCATGTCCACTGAAATCAAGCACCTCAGTTTTCAGCAGAAAATTTAATTTAGCTCTCTTTAGAGGGCGTTGTTTGGTTTACTTTAACCACGTGGCAGAATAGACAAGCAGTCCCTCATAAAACTGAAGATAGGTATATTAGCATATTCTTTTAAAGCACAGCTGAGAGCAGACCTTTCAAGATAGCATTTTTAATAAAAATTAGAGTAATTTGTTAGTCAGTACATGCGCCTGGAAAACATCCTTCTGGCCAATGAGGTTAAGAAATACATAAAGGCCTTCTTTTCAGCACATAATACTTGATTTTGTAGCTTACAAACCCGTGGAGTGCTGTTTTCGAACACTAAATAATGCCAATTTATCAATTAATTACTTCTGTGTCTGCAAGCACATGGCACTTCTACAACATCTCTTTTTGTGCCAAGAAAGCATCTGCACCTCTTTAAAAGTAGTCTTTGCTCTTCCTCTGCCCTCAAGTCTATTTTATTTTTATTCCTTTCTTCTCCTACACTTTGATGTTTAAAAGATTCCTGGGTCATGAGCTTTCTGCCACTGCCAGCTCCTGACTATAACTGATAAGTGGATGTTCTTCTAGTCATTGCTTTCCTCATTCATAGTGGTACAGCACAGGCAAACAGAAACCAGACCACATATACACTGTGCACAGGGTAAAGCTGCCTCCAGCAAGAAGGCATCCTCCAACCACAAAGCTGGGCAAAGAATGTGAAGATAAGACAAAGATTTAGTGTGATTTTCTTATGAACTAAATGCTACATATTATCTCGATATAAGCTAAAAAAAAAATTAAATTAATTGCTGAAGACTGCAGTTTCCAAAGCCAAAAAACCTCTTATGACTTTTCATAGAATCATAGAATCATAGAATAGTTTGGGTTGGAAGGGACCTTAAAGATCATCGAGTTCCAACCCCCCTGCCATAGGCAGGGACACCTCCCACTAGACCAGGCTGCTCAGTGCCTTGTCCAGCCTGGCCTTGAACATCTCCAGAGAGGGGGCATCCACAACCTCTCTGGGCAACCTGTTCCAGTGTTTCACCACCCTCACTGTAAATAATTTCTTTCTTATGTCAAGTCTAAATCTACCCCCTTCCAATTTCCATCCATTGTTTCTAGTCCTCCCATCCGATATCATATTAAAAAGTCCTTCCCCTGCCTTTCTGTAGGACCCCCTCAGGTACTGGTAAGTTACTATGAGGTCCTTTTCCTGTCTTTGACTGTCAAACCATATACAGAAATAAAGTCAAGATTGTATACATTATTATGTTCAGCCAATGTGTTAACATGGAAAAAAACATCTTATGTTACAGTGAAAGCACTATTTTCTCTGTGATAAGATTTGCAGAATGGTCTGACTGTTATGGAAGCAGAGGAAGACATATTCTACTTAATCACCATACATTTTTAGTCAGTTAATGGGCAAAGGTATCTCAGCAGCTAGAGATGATTTGGCAGTATAAGTTAGGGAACTATAATTAGTGACTTGTAAGATTGCTATTAATTTTGAAGTTGTTTTGAAGGTGATATCAAAGTACCTGTCTGAAAACCAGTGACGACCATGGCTGGTTGTCTTAGCATGTCCACAGGTTACAGGAGGAATAAAATGAGGATAATGCATCATTTATCTATAACTGTTGTGGGGAAAGGATAAGATTCTGAAATCTTGGCATTGTGTGGAAATGGTCACTGGCAGGCCATGCTCAAGAAATAATTATCCAGAAATAAAGTATTAGATTTTACTCCATTGCTTTGGTACATGACCTTGGTTGCAGAGGCTGAGGTGCATCTCCCTTAGTCTGATGCTGTTAGTGTTAACAACTAAGTTCTTGTACCTGCAAACTGAATTGCTGATGAACACCCCATTGAATACAGCCTAGAGAAGGAATCAGGTGGTACTGGAGGATTTATTTTGTTAATTTGTAATTTGTGTAGATAACAGTGCATTGAGCATAAAATACTCATCCAGAAGGCAATGGCATTCTTTCCTATGGATAAACTACACTGAAGGAATTGCTCTTTGCCACTTCTGGGTTGAATGCCATCTGTTCTTTCAGTTACAGACAGATTTTGGCCTAAGAATACCTTTGAAGCACTAAATGAAGAGGCAGATTCCTTCACCAGTGTAGCATCACTGTAGTGGGGCAGTCACATTTCTTGGCTAAGGAGCTGGACATCCGTGTCAGCTCAGGATCTCATACTTAGTGTAAAAATATCCCAAGAATTTGTTGGCTTTTGCTATATGAACTATTTATTCTTAGGAGAGGGCTGAAAATCAGGCATCTACAAAATATTAAATATAGAATCACAGAGTCATAGAGTTGAAAGTGACCTTCAAAGACTGTCTAGTCCAACCCCCTGCAGTAAGCAGGGACATGCTGAACCATACCCAGAAGTTAATAATTATTTTGAATAACTGAGGTGGGACTTCCCATATTTAGTGGGGCAATGGAAATTTTTATATAATCTTTCTTAAGAAAAATAAATGATCCTGAATTAACAATTTCAACATGTGAGATGGAGAGAACTCACCTTGTTGACTCACCTCATGGGAGCATGACCAGGTTTGCAAGAAATGCAGCCTACAGTCAGAGTTTTGAGAAGGGAATATAGAGTTACAAGGGGACACAGAGTATCAAGTGCTCTCCCAATTCTGTAGATTAGAAATGACAAAATCTCACACATATGAGATCATAAATGCTTTCAAATAGATCTTTTTTTTTGAAGTCATGAAGGGTATGATTAGGCAGTAGTTTCTTTTAGCTAGTGGTGCTGTGAACCTCTTCTAAGTAGGGTTGCTTTGGAAAAGGGAATGTGGATTGATGGGCTATGTTTTTATGATTTCTCCTGATTTTCTCCTATTAAAATGATCATTTAATGGATATGGTGTTAATTGCTGCTTCCTTTATGTTTATAAATGGTTTCATATCTGGGCAAAGTATCTGTAAGAATCTTTGTCTTATTGAGGGAAATAAAGAACTGCTTTCTCTAAGAAGTAACAGAGTTGACTGGGGGGTGGAGGTGGCAATAAACATAGTGGTGTTGATGGAAGGAATATAAGCCTGGTCATGACACATGCAGCATGGTGTTGTCAGATCAGAGACAAAAAAGGGCCGTTTGTTCTTAAAAGAAGGAAACACAGCCATGGAGTGTGTATATCCCTAAACAGAATTCTACTCTCAGCTCTTTCAGAGACTTCCTGAAATTAATTGGGGAATGCTTTGTTGTGAAGAATGTAGAAAATAGAGATCTGAGACAGGAAAGTTTCATGAGCTTCTCATCAGACAGAGAGAGTGACCAAGGGAAGAACAAATAGGAAACTTCTGCCAGATCCTTCAACTTGTTACACGAACTGATGGTATAAATTATATTCCTGCAGGCAGGTGCTGCCAAACCAAAACAGGATGGGACAAACGTGGAAGGACTGCCTTCAGAGCAAGCATACATACCCAGCTACAGATGGGGACTTCCTAGAAGGTGGCAAGAGACAGGGAAGCATAAGGCTGGTGACATGCTCAAGACACACGGATCAGAATGAAGATGCTATGCTTTGGGATACCCTTTGGGGGGTGAGGGGGGAAGTTCAGCCCTGAGACAGAATGAAATTGCTATGACCAAAGTCTCTCAAGCACCTCTAACATCTCCTGGGTACCTCATGCTCCTGCTCCTTTCCCCTAGGGCCCCCTTTGTTTTTTGGACCAACATTTACTTCAAGAGTGGGAGCTCCTGTGTGCTCCCTGAGAGCTCTCCTGCCAAGCCTTGCCGTGGGCTAGTGGTAGACTTTCTGTGCAAGCACTATCAGTGTGCTCTGCCCTGAGGAGGACAAGGGTGTCCTAGTGAGCTTTGTGTGCAGTGCTGTGAGCACTCATCTCAGATGTATCTGGCTAGTGTTGGCTCATGTTTCCTATTAATGTGAAATAATAAAAATATTATTATTATGAAAGTTCAGGCTCAATGACAGCCTGAAATAATGAGGGAAAATTCTTGGCTGCCTAACAAAGTTCTCTTCTGAATAGCATAAAAGTATTTTTATTTTAGTTACTGTTTTATTCCAAACACAAAATGTGCTCTGGAAGTGAAGGGAATGTATTGTTTTGCAGTGACTCAATATCACATTAGCTCAGGAATTCTTTTTAATTCCTGAAAGAAAAATTTCAGCTTAGGACTTGAGAAAAATAAACCCAGAGCAACAACAACAGCAGCAGCAAAACCACCTTGAAATACCACACTGTCACCTTCTGGATTTCTGTGGTGCTTTTGTTGAGCACTCAGCACCTAGCATTTAATTGACAGTCATCAGCAATCTCCCATCTGTTTTCAGACCTGTACATGCTCAGTGTGATTAGATGAGTTTCAACAGGGTTTTTTTTTGAAATATTCAAAAATTTTCAAAGTTTCAACAATCTTTTTTCTTCTCATTTCACTTTCACCCCCCCACAGGTAGCACTGAGAATCTCCCCCAGAATCAGAGGAGTTGGATGAGTGTTTCTGTGGCTGGAGGAGGTGCATCTGCACTGCTGATGGAGAGCTTCTGTGGTAAGTCCTGTCTGTATACTGTCTCTCGAGGTGATTTTGGCTGGGAATGCATTAAATGCAGTGGACATCTGAACTGTTGTTCATTCAGATATAGTGTTCTGAACTTGAAATAACTCTGTTGACTTCAATCCCGTTTTGGCCACCTTCAGAAAGGTGCAAGGTGAGTCCCAGCTGCAGAAGGGCAGAAAAGGGGCAAAACTGTTTATGAAGGTTTATGGCGATGTATTTTACTATTCAGTGCATTTTGTCTTCCCTTTGAGTGTTTGCCTAAATTAACTCTGTAGAAATAAGCCCCTGGTGCTGCCTCACATAGTGGTGCCCTGAGCCAACTTTTAATCTTCTGTAAGGAGGGTATGGTCTAACTTTACAAAAGGTCACATTCTGCTTAACAACTTCAAAAAAAAGGGAAAAGAGAAAAAAAAAATCCCTGCTTGGTTCTGAATTATTTCAAGCATCTACAATAGCATTTTATGAGAAGATGCATCCATGTGAAGATGGATGCATCCTATCACAACTGTCACTGAAAGTACCTGTTTCGGGACCATCAGTGAAGGAGACATGAGTGTGAGGTTCCTGTTCAAGAAGAGGTGGAAGTCAATGTGTCAAAACACTGACCTGATCTGTATGAATGAGGAGAGTGCAAAATCATTGTTACTCGTGTGCTGAACTCAGACAATTCAATGAACTGACCTGCTCCACCTTGGGTAGAAGGAAAAAGGAATGCATCATAACAATGTTGTATGGAAAAAAACACCAGCATGCTTCTTTTCTATGGAAAATCCTCCATTGTCCCTCCCAGGGACTCCAGCCTTCAGCCATGCATAGAGTTACGAGTCCTAGATTGCCTTTTTGTCTAGTTGTCCCTGTGTGAGGTAGGTGCTCAATCTTGCAGGCTAGCTACCCCACTCTGTTTTATCCATGGAAACAGGGTGCATTTATCTTCTTGAAGACAAGTTTCATGGAGAACAGGAAGCTGTGGAAGATTAAAGCAAAACTCAGTTAATTAGCACAATCGATAAAAATGAACACTGCTATTCAGTAGAACTCTGCTTTATTCCTGCTTGTTCTTGAGTGCTCCAGTTTGGTGCAGAGTTTAGAGCAGGTCTGAGGCAGAAGTCAGGGAACAGTGATGTAAAATTATGCCAAAGCAGAATACAGTCTTGATAAATTTAATGGGATAAATTTATTTCTTTGCTCCCTGCCTTATGTATTCAAGTCATGCATTAGTGACTTAGGTACCCAGCCTTCCTTCTGATCTGTCCCCATGTGCCAGATGCGACTGGAGGATCTTTCCCATATACTCAGAAAAAGGGCTAGAAATCTTAAATGGATCAATCAAAACACAAAAAATAAAATATACCAAGATTTAATTTTTTAAATCAGAAAAAAGAAAGAGGACAAATTTCAGACACACTTACTGGACCTATTTGCCTGCAGCACTGCAAACTTTATGTTTGCACAAATCTGTCCTATGGCTCAGAGCTGACCACCTGATGCTGTGCTGAGCTCTATGAAGCTTCAGGTCAAGAGATGGGTTTCCCAAGCATCAGAAGGAGAATGGATTCACACTATCAGTGTAAATTCAACAATGTTCACCAGTGCAATTAACTGAGATTTTTGCCATCTCAAAAGCTATTATGGTAGAGTTTGTTAGTGTATTTACTTAGAGGCGATTTTGTGTATAAAATCTCCAAACAGGACTTAGAAAAATGGGAAGTTCATATCTGTAATGGACTGGGGAGGACAGGGGGAAACATAATAGGATAAAAATGAAAGTAAGAGAATGAAATTTGCTCTTCATAATTTATTTTAAATTAAAGCATAAAAGCTTGGGACTTTCAGATTTGTTCAAATCTGCGCCAGGACCTGATTAGCATCTTCTCAAGGAAATAAAAATAAATCTGCTTCTCAGATAATACAGTCAACATGTTATAATTAATGCATTTAAATATATGCCTTCCTTAAAGGCAGATACAATGCTAGCAATTAGAGTTTTAGCAATTTTTGCAGAGGAAGCTGCATCTCATTATATAGTCTTTTAGACCCATGTTATTCTTTCATAAAGAAACCAGTTATCTTCTTTATGGATTCTTGAGAGTACAGAGCTAGATGCATCAAGAATTTATGCAAATACTTGAAAGTACATGGCTGGAAATTAAAAATCTTTCTTTTCTTTCTCATCTTGTTCCCTTCTTTAAAACTGTTTATGTTATACACAGAATGTTACATACTCCTGTAAAAAACAGAGGACATTTCATTTGCAGAAACTATATACTAAGCCAAGTCTAATTTTTATCAGGCATAACTACTGATTTATAATCTTTCCCTCTCATGTTTCATAACAAGTAAATTTCAGTAATTAAAATCATTAGTATAAAACCAAGCTAACTTTTAAAAATATTAAGTATGAGAAAAGATACCTCATGTTACAGGATTAAATTTGCTCCTGGCAGTTCACAGAACAAAACAGGAGAGGATTAACTTTGTTCCCAGTTACTATGTTTCTTCCAGATACCTTCAGTAGAATCAGAGTTAGAACAAAACCCATCCCTCTCAGTGCCCAGTCTCTGAATTATATTAGATGCACTGCTGACAACTTAGGGTTGTATCTGAAGTGCTGCGAGTAGAAAATGTAGGGGCAGTGAAAGCTGTTTATACAGAACAGAAACTTCTCAGCAAATTTACGCTGGAGTTTTATACTCTCACAATATTTATGAAACTTTGGAGCAAGTCCACGAAATGGTCACACCCTTGACTTGAGTGATTGCTGGTACATGTAACCTTTTGTTGCCCTGTGCTGGCCATGGCCATCCTGTTTATTGCCCACCAGACTTTATCTGCCCGTCAATGCCATGGGGGAACACTGAAAACAAAAGTGTCACTGCTCACAGGTAGGGCCAAGAGAGACATTTCCTTGACATGGGGTTAGGGTACAACTCTGCAATCACTCAAGATTTCCCCAACTGCTCTGACTGAAAAGCTGATTGGGGGTTCACATGAGATAAGATCAGGTGTCTTATGCGGTGTGGGATGAGAGCAATGTATTTTATAACAGTGTAGGGCAACTTGGAGCATACTTTTAATGCATTTTAGTTAGTGTAAATAAATACTCACTTTGCTTTCCAGCACCAGAAATCTGTGTAACACAGAAGATTTGTTCTGGGGTAATCAGGGTTTCTCAGGAGGTAAATGAGGGCTCCTTTCATCCTCCAGGTTATTCTGAAGTTTTCTTCCTCATAGGAGCAACCGCAGAGACTGAGAATTCCCATTTCCTCATTCACAGCTGCACTGTGGTGCTATCTTCTAAGGAGGTGAAATGAGACAAATCCCTCTGGCAGCCAGAGTTTCCAGTTCCACTTACTTAACTTTAGATGTCCATAAAAAAGTCATATGAGTCATGCTGTGATCACTTTATAATCAATGGAGGGAAAGCAAGGCTCCAGGAGTCCGATTTGTTCCTCATTACTCATGTGGAAGTCAAAAACTGATGAGACATGCTGTAAAGGGTATACCTTCTTCCATTGACTATAGAGACAAAGATCTTGCTGAGGTAGAGATATCTCTGCTCAGGTTAAAAGAGGTGAATGCCATCCCAAGTGACTTCAGTGGGCACTGAATCAGGTCTGCTATGTGCAGTAAGAATGTCCATTTGAAATTAGTATTGTTTGTCCAGATTTGCCCTTTTAATGCCACAGCGTGGCACCGGTTTTCAGCAGCCTTTTGGAGGGAGGGTGATATAACTGTGACTGCTTTGTTGATGAAACTGTGGAGCAGACTTGGCTTAACCTAAAGGTCAGAAGGACAGAGTGTAATTCACTGTTTTCAATTTCATGGTCTGAGGGTTAAAAGGTTTCAAGGAGGGAGGTATCCAATATAGTATCTTTTGTGATGTCAAATGACTTCCATGAATAGTATAGAGTACTAATAAAAATTTTTGATAATCACCCAAAGATTAAGAAGCATTTTGGTCAGATTATTTGGTAAATCCTCATGTTTAGATTAAAACCCTGTTCAGATTAAGGCTCTTGGACTGTTTGAGAGCAAGCACAAATTAGAATAATTTAAACATCAGTAAATTTGCTCATGGGCAGAAGAGAGAATTTTTGCATGATCTGGTTTTTAATTTGGAAAAAATAATACCATTCCCAAGTTCTAAATAAAGTCTTTCTACTGATAACATTGTATTCTCTTATTCACATGGAGGTAAATTACATTTTACTTAACAGCTGCAGAGAGCACAATGGTTTTCCAAGGTAGCCATCATAGATTGTAACTTCCTTAGATAAATACCTAAATGAGAGTTTATCTTAGTTACAGTATAGCAATTTTCATCCTGCATACAATAGTATTTTCTTGCATTCTGTCTCTGTAATTGCCTTTTCTCTTTTATAGTACGTAATAAATTACTTTTTATGGTCAGGTACTTTCATTTAAGTGAATTGAAGTTTTATCATTATACTGCAAGTGTTCATTAGACTTTATTTTCCTGCAGGTGAGAGCAATTTCTGGCCTTCCCCAAGAGAGGCTGAAAGCTGATTCCTATTGATTTAGGTGTTTCCCTGAATTTAGCCTTGCTTGTGTACATCCAGAAACTTCAAATCAGCCTCCTTTGCACCCACAAGCAGTGGTCCTTCACTCTTGGCAGGGGAGTCAGGCTTGAATCATTCTGTAACTGTGTCATATGCCAGGCTTCAAACATGATTTGTATAAAATGCAATGCTGAAAAAATGCTGGAGCTTGTTGCAGATGGAATAGAGTGCCATGCCAATCTGGGAGTTCATTTAAGCTTTAAGTGTGATTAGGTTATTGCAACTGTGTAAGCGTGTACACAAAGACTTACAGTGTTTCTGATGGTATATAAAAATGCTCTCTTACAGACTGCATTGGTTAGGAGATACATATATATATTAAAAAATATATATATACACTTATAATCTGTAACCTGTGGAATGTGTCTTCTCTGAAGATGTAATTATTGGAAGTCATACATCCAAGTTGTGCAGTTCCCATGCTCTTTTCCATTATCTCACTCTGTCCCAGAGAAAGAGGGAAGGAGATGTTCTGCAGCTATGATTTCCCCACTGCCTGAAGCAAAGCTGTTCCATAGCATCTGTTGCAGTTGAAGAGACAAGGATTTATGAATAGGATGAGGAGTGCACGCCCCCAGCCATTTGCCATGGTTGTGTTTGCACAGACTCTGTGTTCATATTATGGTTGTGTCTTCCCACAAATGATGTCTGTGTTATTAATTAGTATAATCTTATGTGTCAAGGCTCCCAAGGAGTCTAGTGATCATCCAGTAACCTTTATGTAGCTCTGGTTGCTAGGACTTTGTATTTTGGAGAAGCACAGAAACTTAATGCTCCACAAACTATTGAAATGCTGTTTTTCTGTGATCATCCTTTACATATTTAATGCAAAAAAAGAAGTAGGTGGTTTTTTAGTAATCTTCATAGATTTCTGGAACACTGAATATGTTCCTGAAATTGAGGACAGTTGTAAACAGACAGCTTATTACCTCAGCATAGAAAAATGGGTAAAATCTCTGTGGAGGTTATAGACTGAGACAGAAGTGCTGATAATTGTATCTTGTTATTTCAGAAAAACAAGGTCCTAACCTGACATTTCTGTTCAATACTGTCTTTATGAGGAATGAGGATATCTGTTTCCTCTAGTGCTCTCCTCCTGTTCCAATCTTGCTCAAATGTTCCTTTACCTGCAAATACAGAAATATGAAACTATGGGATGATCATAACACTCCCTTCTGGACATAGAAATCAATGAATCTACTTAACCATGGTGACAGACCAGCTGGACATACCTGCTGTGCTCTCTCAAGAGTCTTGATACTGTGCCATGCTGGTCAGTGACTACCTCAAGGCTACATACAGCAAAGAATTCTCACCATGTTGCAGGGGCACAAACACATGAAAATGCTAACAAAACATCCTCAGGAAATTCCCATTGGGAGCACTGTTGTATGAGAGGACATAGTTCATGTTTGCATTGGAGTGGAAAGGATCTTGATTTCTTAAGGGCTTCCTTTAATCAAATCCAACTGAAATCTTACCTATGTAGTTTACTGCATGGATCAGTATTTTCATTCTGTAAAGTGGGAGTTAAAAAGACAGATCTATTTGTCCAAGCTAGACAAGCTTCTCTGGTTTGTGAAAATTCATAAATTTGCATGCAGTGCATCTAAAATTCAGTAGCGTCTTTTTACCTGTTTTATGATCTAAACTGTAACGTGGAAATTCCTTTTCCTAATCAAGTGTCTGGATTCAATTTACAGGACAGCTAATTAAGTAAATAATTGTGGATTACTCGAGTAGAATGAAAACTGCTTGAGTTTTCTGCTCTATCCTATGCCCAAGATTGATCCCAAAGCAGATCTGTGCGGGGGCGAGTCCTGTGCAGGGCAGGTATTGTGACCCACTTCATCTAGACTAGCTGACTTTGGCCTCAGGATTGACTCTGAACATTAGTGTAGAAAAGCATAGAATCATGGAATGGTTTTGGTTGGAAGGAGCATCTTGTTAAAGATCATCTTATTCAAACCACCCACCATCTTCAGGCAGGGGCATCTTCAACTAGATCAGGTTGCTCAAAGCTGCATCCTGCCTTGTTTTGAGCATTTCCATGGATGGGACATTCTTCTTTGGTGTCCCTGTGTGTGTATGTGAGAAATGGCTGATAAACTCTGGAGACATGTAGGTATTTGATGAATATTTTAGTCTCACCACTTAAAAATACCTTGCTCTTCTTCAGATTAAAGATTGACATTCACTGCCTACCTAACTGACTTTAGGTCTTGTTTTCTTTTAGCACTATCACAGTAGATAACAGTAATTTAATATGGATATTTTAGTGTATTCTCTGCACTGACATTTCTTTAATTTGTTCCATGTTAATATGCCAGGACTCCGGAGACTAGAAAGAGAAAGATACTGTGAATTCCATGTACAGTCAAACTTAGCTGCCACATATATGGCCATAAAAAGCCAGTCAACTATTTAATGTCACATCTTTATCTAAGCCATTCATTTTAAGGTGAATTTTATAAAGGATGCATCCTGACACCTCTGTGCTTTTCTGTTGATTTTGTTGCAATAAATGCAAAGGACCACAGGCCAGCCAGCAAGGTTTTTGGCAGAGTTGGTTTGCTAGGGTAAGTGTTGTAAATACATCTACAATAATGTTCAGTGTCTTCTGTAAGGCCAACTCAACAGGCAAATCAGAGAACAGTGCAGATGATAGCAGAAAGTAGTTTTTTCTTCAGAAATAAAATGCTTGTAAATGTGGAGCTCTTCCTGCTGCTAGCTGAGAAAGGACCTTGTCCAGGAGAGATACCTCTGGATCTCACTCATATATTTCTAGCAGCCAACACTTGGCCCTGCTTTTGAAAATGCTCTAAATTAACTCAGGTGAAAACTCTTGCTCCAAAGAATTTTATGCAATTTGTTGTTTACTTGGATCATTAGCTACTAGTGTAAGGTTAAAAAAGAAAAAGGGCTGCTTATTTGCAATTTATCTTGTGCCCCTTCAGAGAATGAAGGAAAACAGTGACCTTTGCACTCACCCTTTCCTTAGCCCCATCAATCAGGACTGGAGACCAAAATGTCACAACTAGCTCTTAAAAGCACCAGATATTCATCACCTTCTTTTGCTGCCTTCATCATTCACTCTCTGCATTCTCTGGGGGGTGTTCATGGGCAGAACCAAAGCTGTAAGGAGTAGAATTGCATATCTGCCTGGTTTATCACTGGGCTATTGCAAACTGCGGGCCAGACCACAGCAGTATCTATTTTATATGGCTGGCTTCCATGCTGAAGGTAATCACATCTGGGACCATGCAACCCCCATGAGTTCTGGAAACCCTTCCCTATAGCTCGTCTGTGGTTGTTTAACATCTCTGTACAGGTGCCAATTAAATCTTCTGGGTACAATGCTGGGCTCTTTATCATGAGCATACAAGAGACTGTGCTATTAGGTAAATATATACAGCCATGACCACTGAGAGACACAATGAAATATAAATGCACAGGAGAGAGAGCAGGAAGACTAGACATGCTGGCAGGTTTACTGCCAGATTTGGGTGACTTATGGCTCTCCTGGTGTCTGCGAGCTTCTGGAAAAGGTCAGAAGGTTCTTTCTATTTAGAAATTTGGACACAGTGCTCAGGAAAGAGCTTCAAATAAAGACTGCTGTGTAGACCGCAAGGAAAGTATGGCATTTTAGCGTGGATGTGGGAGCTAATGAGGATAATTTTAGTCCTAATAGTGAAAATGTACCGTGGTGTGAAAGGAGCCAGCAATTCTTATGTGTTTTTCTTTCTTCATACCACAGACTGAGCAGTGTATCTGGTGGAATGCACTGGGCGAGTTTGGAAGCCAAAACAACCAGATGCTTCAGAAAGACAAGGTACACATAAATCTGGAGAGAGAATCCCCCTTTGATAACAGGGCTATTGTAGAATTGATTTAACAAATGCAAGTCTAAAACTAGAGCTTTGGTGCACTTTTTATCTGTGTCTCTTTACTCATGCTGATATAATGGCACCAGAAACAAATGCTAACCTGAAGGAATTCAGATAATAGTGAAAATGTGTTAATAGTTTTGTTTATTGTAGAGATAGATACAAAATAATCTCTACTGTATGACTCAACTTGCTGTGCTGAAAGTAGATCTGGTTTATGGGAAATTCTTGAGCAAGACTGACTTCATTTTGTGCAGCAGACAAAGACCACAATTGACTAAGAAGAGTAAGTTTCAATACTTGGCTTGGATATGATTGGTACTTTCTGAACACACACCTGTGTAAACTTGATACAATTGCTAGCACTATGAGAACTTTGCTTTCATATCTCACTAACACTAAAAAAAAAAAATAAAAAATTCAAGGTTTTGGGATATTTTTCATCACTGCCTGATGTAAATGATTATTGTTTTGTTTTGTCTGCTCTTCTACATGTATCCACATGTTTTGAATACTGCCTAACACCCCTACAAAAATGTCCTAGGTGAAGCCTTTATATATTTTATGTCAACACTAGGCAAAACTATTTCATTATTTGGCTGCCACATAAGCTATAACCTTTTTTAGTGAAGCAGTGAGTTTTGAGGAAGGAGAAGGAAGTGGTTAACTATCCCATCATTTTTGTAATGATTTACAAAAGGACGCTTTGACACAAGCTAGAAACAGAGCATAGAGCACAGTATTGTAATAGCAACTGTAAGTGTAATAGTAACAGCAATTCTACTCCTACCCAAAAATCCCAGCTGGAATCCTTCATTAATTGTCTTTGTTGTTCTGCAACATAGTAGAACAATTGCATAGTGCTCAGCTCAGTTAGCAAAAGGTAAGTAGCTATGACAAGCAGTACAACACATAATGCATTAGCTGAAAAGTATATGGTATAAAAGAGTTTTGCTTGTAATTTGGTATTTTAACTCTTTTTACAAACATTGATTTTACCCCTCAGCTTCTTTATGTATTATTTAAGTGTTCACTTCGATATAATAATGCATCTGGAATTTATTGGGGCTAACAATCTTGTGATCAGAAGCTGCTATGTTTCATTTGGGAGGGAAAGCACGGACAATGATTACAAAGCTTGGGCACATCATCTGGAACATACTGAATTCCTATCTGACCTTGTAGACAAGTATGTAACTTTTAGCATCTGCTCCCTGTGGAACTATTAAATTTAATTAACAAAAAAAGCATGATGTTCTGTGGGAATTATTTGCCTCATTTTAAGGGCAAATTTTATACATACACAAGTAAAAGCACAATGATAGTAGCTTAAGTGAATGAAAGTAATACAATGAAAGAGAAGGAAATTAAATTACACTTTCTATGCAAAAAATCAAGAAAAGGGAAGGTCATAATTTACCTCAATTAAATTAAAGGCATTTCTTTATGAAGTAGTGTACTTCAACTTCATAAAAGCAATTCATTTAAGTAATATAAAAGTATGAATTAAGCACTAACACTCACTTGTAAAAACATGATCCTAAGCATTTAATGAATAGAAACCCTTCATAAAACCATCAGAACTCTCCTTTTTAAAACCTCTTTATGATTTGTTAATGGAGTTTGTTAAAGAATAAAAAAATGCATGGAACAAGACTCTATTGATATTAAAAATATCTAAACAGTTAAGCATGTAGTTATCTTTCACCACACAGGACACCCATTCATATTTGGCAAAGAATTTTGACATACATTTACTTTCACATTTGTGGTATATCAGCTGTATTTGTCAGTTGGGGATATACTTCGATCTTAAATATAAAGAATGCACTGAAAGTTAATGATGTGCCTAATGTTTTGCGGAAGTGAGGCCAGTTCTGTCTGTTGCAATATTAAAATACTTTTGTCAGATACAAGGAGAAGGAAAAGATTGTGGAAAAAGCCCCTCACTTGCTGAGAGCTTCTGGAAAGCTTTAGAATGGGTGGAGTGGAATAGCCCCTTGCTGTTTACATGATATAAAATTGGACAAAGGAAGCTATAAATTCTGAAGATCCTGAGAGTCAACGTATAGGGAGATAAGTTTCAGAAGGACTTCCTTTGCATGGAAGCCAAAAATTTGTCCTTTATTATTTGCCGCCCTGAATGAAGCTTGCAAGTAAACAGTTAAATAAAAATAAAACACTGTGGCTGAAAAATAAATGTCAGTGGGCATAAACCACCTGAATATGCAGATACATAATTATATTTACAATAAATTCAATTACCTTCCTAAATGTGACACACTTTTGAAGACTGTTTGGATAATTCTGTAGATTTAAACTGCAACAGGGTAAGCATGAAGTGCCAGGAATTTCTATTTCACAGCCTCTTAGAAGTTGCTGAGAACTGTAAATTCATTTAAACAAACATCCTTGCTAAAAATCATGTTGCATTGATTTCACTTAGGTAAAACTACAGATTTTTTTACAATCTTTTCTGAGGTAGAGGATCACTAAAATC
The DNA here is from genome assembly GCA_013400935.1 of Turnix velox. Classification (NCBI taxonomy): domain Eukaryota; kingdom Metazoa; phylum Chordata; class Aves; order Charadriiformes; family Turnicidae; genus Turnix; species Turnix velox. The sequence continues at coordinate 339,431 of VZTY01034113.1, read as the reverse complement.
TTTTTATCACAAATAAAAATACATACATTTTGGAAACAACTTTTCAAACTGTGTTTTTAGAAATATTTAAAAATATTTCCTATATCATTGTCTCAATCTTATTTCCAAAACTAAAATTTTTCAAATGGTGTGTTTTACTAAAAGTGATAATGAAATGTTGCCTCCGTCATGCATCAACTACTTAACCAACTAAATCCCTTAACCAGATTTAGGGAAAATGAAAAAATTCTATAAATCTTGCTCAAAATATCAGTTTGCCTAATAATACTACTAGTAATATAATAACATTCTTGTCTGGTATCTATAAATGTACAAATAATATTCATGCTGAATGTTGTACCTGATTTACATTACTGAGTTTAGGGAGGGTGAGGCAATCTGATTCTAGCTCATCACTGGTGATTTGCCTGTAGTGACAATGTGCAGCTTCTCCTGAGAACACCATGTGTGTATTCAACCATTTCAGTTTCTAATGTTGTTTTAAGTTTGACTTGGTAGCCTAGTGTGGAAGTTTTCATCTTCTTCATGTGGGAGATGACAGAAGGCTGCACTACAGAGTGACTTACCACGCATAGGTCTTTCTTCTTAGCTGAGAGTTTCAATGTCCAGCCTCTCCCTGTGGATCTGCAGTGGCTTTGGCTCAGAGGGCTTTCTGCATATATACCTCAGCAACATGTTAAGGGAGATACACAGAGTGGATTTCTGACTTGTTTTCTGATGAGGTGTGAGGACAAAAACTGATACATGATACCCTATGATCTGGCTGCACAAGGCTTCTCACAATGCCAGACTCCTATGACTTCTCACAAAAAGTGTTGTGCTCCAAACACATACATTTCTCTCTAAATGGACACGGCACTCCCTTCCTGTGTACGAAAAAAGGCTTCCAAAAGACAATTAACAGATTTTTTTCCTGTGCTGTGGCATTCCTGAGAACATTTCCAGCTATCCCTCTGCTGGGACTCTGAGTCCTGCAGGAAAATAAAGACAGGAGTTTTCCATGCTCAACATGACAGAAAAATGTTGCTTGCCGTGGAGTGAAACTTTTTAGCCTATTTCATTCAGAGGACTTCTGAGCACAGATAAGACCATTTATTAGCTGAATTTGCCTTGCTTTCGGTTTGTCTTTTTTTTTTTTTTTTAACGTGTCCATTTACAGCCACTTTTCTATGTTTGTATGCAAATACTTTTGTGCACAGACTGTGAGTAGCCACCTGCTATTTAGACTATTGCCTTTCAATAGTCTAAATAGACTACTATTGTCTGTGTAAGTGTAAAGCTAAAATTGAATAATTCACAAGTGCCAAAGATGTGTGCCAGTGTTGCGGAGAAGACACATAAGGATAAGATTATGTCTCCTCAGGTCAAGGTGCAGGAAGAGAGCAACAGGGGCTTCCCTTATGTCGGTAAATATATGGCTGTAAGGAGGCACCCAGAATCCAGCTTCTAAATAGAATTGTTGAAAGTCACACTTTGTACTTGCCTCAAACAGACAAACTCAAGGTAAGCCAAGTGTGAAGTGTTTATCCTAGATGACTTCTAGATCTACTGGCAATCTTGGCCCCTCCTGAGGGAAATGGTGGGTGTGGGTGGGATTGAAACGTCATCCCCTCTTTATCTGAAACATTAGAAAAGGCATCCTGTTCCTGTTGCCTTGGCAGCAGATGCTGGGTGTGTGTCCCAGCATATATCATCTTTTTTGTGTGTAGCATGCAAATAGGGAGGGTCATGTCTGAGGGCAATCCTGAAATGGTAATTGGTGAGGATAGGGTGAACAAAGTGCAAAAAGACAAAAGTCTTCAGAAGACACATTACAAAAGTGAGATCTATGCTTCCACAGAACACTTTCCATAACAAACGCAAAAGCTTAAATGCTTTGGTAATTTAAAACTAAATTTAACAAAAGTTGTATGCACACTGTCTGGATTAATTTTAAACTGTCATAGCTATGAGAAAGATGACCTGGTGTTTGCCCTATGTGGATGCTGCACCCTTTGGGATAGATAGTTACAGTCTATACTGTGATATTTGAAACTAAATTCTACCAAATTCTACCTAACTGAATGCTCATCTCTTTTTGGCACACACCTGACATGAAAAAATAAGTTTTAGATTTAGTTTCTTAGTGAATAGTACTGCTGATTAAAAGAATTCCTTTAAGTTTGTATCAAATGAGAGAATGGAAAGAAAACCTGATTTTCTTATCCTGCCTCTTTGTATAAGAAATGGGGTTTGTAGGCAGAAATGATGTAAAATAGAATTTCATTTACTTAGTTGATGTTGCAGAGCCATATAACAAAGATTTCCAAAGGGCATAAGTTAAAAACATTAGAGGAAGTAATTGTAAGCAATTGATGGCATTAAAAAAATATTTTATATATCAATTCACAGAAGGCATTCATGTAGTGGGATTCACAGGGAATGCACAAACTTTAACCGTCTGCTATCACCGCTGAACTGTGAAAATGAAAATGTCAAAGTCACTTACAATTATGCCAGCAAAAGAATAACTTAATCAAATACAGAACAATGTGCCAGCTCAACAAAATTTAGTGTTAGACATGCACTTCTGGGTTTGATTCCATTTGTGGACATGGCTAACGGGACACAAGAGAGCCCCTAAAATTTCTATGATGAACCACAGATAATAAAAAGATTATTACATTACCAGGATTAAGCAATGCCTTAGGTTTTAGTTAGCACTCTATTTCAGTTGAAATGGAACAGAGCCTCATAATTAAGAAGGTAAAAACCAACAACAAAACCCCCCAGACCCCAACAGGTTTATATTACTAAACAAATGTGAGAAGAAGTGCTAAGATAGTAGAATATTGCTTTCTTTTTTTCATAGTGTACAGTGTATTTAAAATGAAATCAATATTCTTTGAAGAGAAGACAGTGTAATTCCTGCTTTGAGAGGTTTGAAATCGTTATTCAAATGAACTGTTGAAATCAAAATGCATCCATCTTAAAAATATAATCGAGGCTGTCTGGAAATAGCAAGTTGATATTGCCCTGAGTAAATGCAATTCAGACAAAGCCAAGAAGCAGGACTTCTGTCACATCAGATCCTTTACTGACAGTGTGCAGCCTGTTGAAGGAGATTTCTGAAGGTGTTGTGAGCCTGGGGTGCTCTCCTATCTCATCTCAAGCAGTGGCTTAGTGACAAAGGTAAGCATTCCTGTTTTCTCACAGGTCCATGTCAGGATGTCCCAGTCTTTGACTGCACTGCTTGTTAACATGACCATGAATCTAACTTCAGGATGAACCTTATAGACAATCCTTGGAATCACTCTTGTTCCTGACAAAAAAGCAATATGTTGGTTTAGAATAACATGGATAATCTCCAAATGAGAGAGTTTGGAGGGCATGGAAGTCCCAAATGAAGGTTTAAGTGATTCTCTGTCTTCCCCGAGAGGTGGAAATTTATCTTCAGAGCCATTGTTTTTGGCATTGTTCTCACTGAGGAGCAACTAGATCGACTCAATTCTGTACAAACAATTTATTCCTAAGCTGGGGACCCACTTGCCGAGATTTAGCCTGATGTGAATAAAAACGGCCACATTATAAAACACTCAAAAAGGCAGGTCTTAATGGGTGTGCTGAAAGACCTTACAACTATTCACTGCAACTGCTCAGCTGGGTGCCACTCTCTTAAACAGTGAGAAAAAGCAGGCCTTTGGAAAAACAAAAGCATCTTTTTTAAAAAACATTTAATTATAAAGAGAGATGATGTAACATAAGTGCCTTTGGAACATGGAAAATCATATTTATTTTTCTTTTCAGGGTTTCAAACAAAGGCACCTGAGAGATGGAATTGAACAGAGCTCTCTAGGGGTTACATTAAACAGCACAACTATTATACTAAGACCTAGATTATACAACTTGTACTGCTTATGACTTTCAAGGAAAGTAATCTCAGTCGTGTGTTGTTGGGGAAATTTTCAGCTTCTGATAGAGGAGAGTATAGTAGGGTATCAGTCTGCTGCAGCTTTCAAAGTAGCAGAGCTACAATTGAAATAAGGGTTGCTTGGTTTTACTTTGGTAATTAAAATAAAGATTTATGTATTCCCTTCCTGATCAGTGACAGCCACATTTTTAACCTATATGCAAATGTAATTGTTCTTCTGTTTTCTCTGAACACAATTTCTAACGGAACACAAAATTTATGCAGGAAGGCTTCCGGTAAAATAGTATCTGAAAAATGAAGTGGTTTGTCTATATTTGGAAAATATTTATTTTTCCAGTTGTGAGTGTCCACTGGATTATCACAGGTGAACACTGAACTTTCAAACACACACACACACATATGTTTTTCCACATTTATTAATTACTTTGGCAATCTTATGTTTATACTTTAGTTATGGAGCCTTAGCAACAAATGTTAAAAATGCACAAAGGTTTCAGACTTAAGCCCTATTTTCTTAGATTAGTGAATGATTAAGACTAATTCATCTGTGCAGGTCATACTTTCTTTTCTTGCCTTCCACCCAAAATGTATATTTTTTAGGGCATGAGCAGAACTCTTTGTTTTTAATCTGATTGAGAAAAAAATAAATTATGAAACTGTCCACCTCTCAGCAAAGTAACAAGCCAAGATATCATTTTTATAAAAACTCCCTAGTTACAACTACCTTTCAGGAGGAAATTTGATGTCAGTATGGTAAAGACTTTTTTATTTATGGTGTGTTGATTGGAAAAGGGAGATAATAGTGGCCAAAATGTAACTGGTCACTACCCACTTTGAGATGGCTTGTAGGAAATGTTCTTCTGGGAGGGTATTGCAAATTAGTTGTAAATGTCACATTTTAATGAGAGCATGACCACTGCAATTTTGAGTGATTAACAAGCAAGTTAATAGAATGAATAAAAAAATGCTACTAGCAGTGGCTTGGGTGTTCAAAAGTGTAACAACCAATAGCTTTTCACTAAACAGCCACTGAAAAAGCAAAAGGCAGTATTTCTTTAGGTTTGATTTAGGTAAGCAGTGAGTGATTTTGTAAAAGAAATTACATTATAGAAAATAACCAGGGACCAAGTGAACATGAACTAATCCTATTTAAGTGACTCAATGAACACAAATAAGACAACTAAGACTAATAAAGTGAAAAGCTTAACTTTGATAAAATAAGGCAGATAATTTTCTCCAGACTGTTATGGGGTACATAAAGCTTGAATGCAGAGAAGGCTGATAAAATGCTCTTTAAACACTCTCTGTGGAGGTAACTCATTAAGTCTTTGTGTCAGAAGTGACAAGGCGGGATTTTCAAAAAGAATCAATGGAGGTAAACATAAATAACTACCATAAGGATATTGTAGGCAGACAGAGAGCCTCTAAGAAATACAAAAAAATTGTGATGGGTGAAGATCTTTGTGTTGTAAGTGAAAAACTGTAGTGTGGAAGTGAGAATTACTAAGTCAAACTGACTCATAATTCAGAACACTAAAAAAAAGAAGCATGAAGTTCTTCAGCTGCATATGTTTTTTAGAAAATGGTGAAAAAAAGGTGAAGGAGATACAGATTCAAAATACCTATGTATTACTCAAAACTCAAATGAATACTGTAGCTCACTTTTGGTAGAAGACATGAGTCTGCATATGGAGATATAGACTAGACTGATATCAGGAATGTATCTGTCAACAGATGGTGGAGGCAGAAGTAAAACTGCAAGAGGCGCCTACAGCCAATGAAGGGTAGACACTTCCCTAGGATATTAGCAGAACAAGGGATGAACTTCCTAGTCCAACTTCACATTTCTATCAAAATGAATATCATTAAGCCGGATATTGGTAAAGACAATACTTGTAGCTAAAAAGGTGACAAAAAAATAAATGCTGCTGGTAAACCTGTTTCTGTGTGCATAGATGTGACATTTTGTGGAAATATTTACTTTTAACTGATGCTTTTTGGCTCTGCTGGGTAGACTCTGAGGTAACTCACCCTTACTGACTCCTAAGAGCAAGATGTGTGAATGGACACAAGTGTCCTTTCTCTTCCCAGCAAATGAGTACTCTACAAGAGTGTTTCAAAAAATGTCAAGGACTTTAGAAACAATCTAGAATAGTTTAAAAAAATATATTGTGCAGGTGACTGAAGAAAAGACAGGATATCCGCAAGGGAAGGGAAGGCTCAGCTAACTTTGTTAAAGCTGTAAAAAAATTCTCAGAAGACTCAGTAAATACAGAAAGTTATTGGTCTGGAAAACAGGCCAAGAATAAAAAAAATATGTGCTCAGAATATCCCAAAGGATACCAGAGAGGGTTAATCCCTTTGAGTTCATTTGACCCCTTCATTAGAATATATTCCTCATGTAGGAACTGAATTTTATGTGAATGATGACATCATACAATGTAAAGCTAACAGTGGTTATAAAAGGTTCCCATGATGCCTAAGCCTTTAAGTTTCAGAGGATAAGGAAGTCTCTAAGAATTAGGAGCAAGGAGGAAAACTTCCTCTCTGCAGAAACGGGTCATTTCAAGGGGCCTCTTGCACTGTTTTCTAGAACAGACAGGGCTGACTCACCATGAGGACACTCTAAGGCAGGGTGGTTGTGAGGTGACCTGGAGTGTCTCTAAAACTGGTGTGCTCCTGGCTGCAATGCCTGCTCTATTCAGTATCCATGGGGATGCCCATGGGACCCTGCATGTTACAGCATCCGAAGAAATCTTATAGACCAGAATGGGAGGCAAGAAAAACTTGTGTCACTCTATTCAAGTGATACAGCATGTTAAATTTAGATTATGGACTCTTGTGATTTCTGGAGTAATTATTTTATTACATAGCTTCTTAATGTCCTTGCTACTAGAAAAGGAGCAATAATTCTTGCTTTTTCTTCCTCAGTTAGATTGTAACTTTTCAGAGGTGAGGAGTTACATTTTTTGAGTAAAGAGCACCTGGAAAAAGAGCACTCTTGTGATCTCAGCTGGGGAATCTTCCAGTTACTGTACTACAAATAAATCCTAAATGCTTATTTGTATTTAGACATCGAGGAGAAGAGGGACTCTTTGTGTGAGAGACCTCCAGCTGTCTATGCTAGAGGCGGCAATGAAATTAAGAGAAGTTTCTGTGTCCTCTTGAGGAAAATTCACCAAAGTCTAGACATCATTCATGCTGACCATCAATTTCTACAAGACTTTATTTTCCTCAGAGGAACTCAGGAGAACAAGGATAAATTACAGATATCCCAAAATAAGGTGCTTCGTTAAGATCAGAGGCTGACAATTCTCTTGGCTATGGAGAAAACTGTAATTTCATAAATAATTTCCCAACTATGTGGAGCCTTTAGGTTGTGTGACCATCTGCCTTTTCACTTCAGTGTAAACTCTCCTTTTCTCATGTATTTTCCTTTCCTTCCCTCATTCAGTTTTAACTGCTTTCATCCAAACTATCACATGACTAACTCCTCCCTTTCTTTTTCATCTTCAGAATGAGAGGCAGCAGGACAAACTTGATGAAGAATATCAAGGTGAGCACCTCAGGCAAAGAAGCTTTTCTTGAATATTTCCCTTCTTAGGGTAGTTGTGGTTCTGAGGGCCAGGTCCTGCCACCCTTGCTGTGCCAAAATAGCATCTTTTTCTCCAGGCTGCAACCAGGACTGCAGTCCAGCAGAAAACTGGAGCTCTCCCATGATGCTAAGAAGGAGAGGCTGAGGTTGAAGAGAGGCTTGACCTCTAACATGACAATATTGAAGGGGACATGAACATTGCAAAGTTCACAGCTCATATACTATCCTTCATGACACGTGTGCATCTTCCATCATTGCCTGGGTTAAATGGAGCTTTTCAGCACATTGTTCTTCATAGAAAAGGAGGTGACACAATTTTTGAACTGAAAAGATGAAGCTTTTCTTTAGAAAAAAAGTCCATTGATTAGAAAGATCGCTGTTGGATGACTCCTGTCAAATTGTTCTTCTATGACACATTACTAGTAATATTAGCTCTCTGAAAGCACAACCTTTTGGTTTATTAGATTTCCAAAGAATAGCACATCCTCAAATATTTAACATGTAACTTGATGAGGCCATTCTGTTCCATTCTTATACGCTATGGGAAAAACTCAAAATGATATGTGTATTTGTTATTCTTATTGTAATTATTTAACAGAAGTTGACAAAAAATTTTTATTCTCTTCTTGAAGTTTTGAGATCTTGGTCATAGAAACAAATGATATGACAATGAAGTTGTCACTAAAATGTCTTTTCTGGGATACTGCAGATTTTCATATGAAGTAAAACCTGTAGCACATCAGTAACTGAATTTGTAGGAAGTAAGGAAGAAATTTGGTGAAAATTGTATGATAACATATCACTCAGATATATTACTCAGCAGAAGATGACTTTTAGCCAGAAGCTGGTTGTCAGTTCCTGAGCATGGCTATGTAAGAGGCACCTCTTGAAGCCAACCAAGTACCATTTCAGCCCCTCACACCCATTAATACTGACATGCTTTTAGTTGCCACACAGATTTCAATTTTAACCTATTAAAAGCTGCCTTTTATCCCACAAATGGGATAGAGCTGAAGAGCAAAGGTTAATCACAACCCCTGTACTCAGTTTTCAATATGTATCTGAGTAGCCTGTAGAATTGGTAGTTCACAGATGATGGTAATCTTCTTGGGAAAAATGGTAGGCAATGTGTGAACATATAGCTGAATTGTAGCATTTTTTCTCCCCGGCACTGTTATCTATTACTGTCAGGATACCTACTGGATCCTCTGATTACTTCTGAGTTCAGAGGCAGCTATTTTGGATGCCCTGGGATATCAGGCCACATACTGGCTACTGCTGAAGGTATATGGGAAAAGACAGCAGGCTCTATTTTTAGAATTTTTAAGTTTCTCTTAGGCTAAGATTAGCTCGCCATTTTTATCTCCACTTCCTTCTGGCCCTGTTAAAATTTTGCCACATTTCTTCAATACCCAGATTGTTCTTTTTAAAACTATTATTACAAATTTAATTTGTAGGACTCTAGTACTCAAAGTAAAGCTTGAGATAGTAGCTAATTCTCTGATTAGTAATAGCTCAATTAAATTCTCCTTTGTTTTGTCCACCAAATAAATTGTCCTTAAGCTCACATCTGAACATCACCAAGATGGGCAAAGGTCCTCGGTGCAATTTGATACAGACATCAAAACCACCAAAAGATTTTCCAGGAGCTAAGCAAGGGAGTCTACTCATCAACTGGAAGAATTTAGTAAGTCATAAATCTACATAGCTGCATTGTTTCTAGTTGTAATTAAATTGCATTCCAAAATTCAGCAAATAATTCAGCTTCACGCCTCAGTTAGAGGCTGTCATCTTTGAAATGGGCAGGGAAGAAGTGACTGGACACTCGGATGTACAGGCTGTAACATTCCTCATGAAGGAGATGGAAGATGTTGCCCTTGGATCCACTCCTCTGATAGTTAGTGACCCAGAGTTGTGGCAGATCAACATCCCACGGACCTGCCCCTCTACTGCAGCAGTTTGCCACTCTCTGCATCAGGTCAGACCATCGTTTAACTATTGTGCTTCATCAAGTCTGTGGAATTCTGTGAACATTTTTTTTAATTTTTATTTTAAAATGAAGGAGTAAAAATTTCATGAAAGATGTCAGAACTGACTTGGAATTGGACTGATCTGTTTGACTTCTCAAAGGTACAGATGTTGTGTTTGAGTCTGTTCAGTTGCTCAAGTGAAGGAGCAATGTGCCAAGGAATAAGCACATGAAGGATTACAAGGATATGCTTCATGTATGATTTAGTTACTTTACAGAATGACGAAAGGTTTTCCTCACACTCAGAAGACAAAAAGCCTTTTAAGAATCTATCCCTCCAAGGAATAAAACCACAGCAGCACATGGCAGACATGCTGTTTTTATGAAAAAAAAAAAAAAAAATAATAAGTTTTTCAAATGCTTTTTTTTTTAAAGAGTTGCCTTAGTAAATAGCAAATAATACTGCAGTTGTAGGACTTTTATATTAAAGGCAATATCACCAGACCAAAACCTGCAAAACTGGAAATTATATTTATGGCATTAACTTACTTTTGGACACTTTTGTGCATTTTCTATTGTAGCATTCTTACCTGTAGCACATAGTTGCACCAAATGGCAGATTTCTTTGTCATTCCCTGTTCTGAGAGAAATTTGTTAAAAACGAGTGGAGCTTGAGTGCCTCTTAGGCGGTAGAGCTGTGTGACAGAGGTGCAACAGAGGTCTATGAAAAGATACTGAAGCTGATATCTGAGAGTGAGAACTAAGTGTATTGATATGGCAAAGCAATGTGATGCATGCACAAAATATCACTGGAAATTTTTGTACAATATGTTTAAATTGAAAAATAGCTGAGAATTTTAATAGTAGAACAATGTATTGAAACAGAAAGGGTAGTGCCATTCTGCATTTACCTGGAGGTTTTTTAGGTGTTTAGCCTATTAACCAACATGTTAGGTAAGAGATTTGAAGTCTCTCTTGATATAATTTTTGATGCAAAGTGATGCAAAGTGCCTGCCTCTCCAAATTTCTGGATAATCAGACATGAATTCCTCTTCCTATGGAGGATACACCTCTGTCTTTGGTCCAGCTCTGTGTCACTGATTTCTGGACAGTGCCCCTTACTGTGGTGTTGCTCATACCTAGTCTCTCTGTGTTACAGGCTGAGGCCATAAGCAGCGCCTGCACAACCTTCTTGTGAATCTTCTTGATTGCCAAGGACTAAAAGTAGTTCACAATTTCTTCCTGAGTTTCCTTCCCAGAAGAAGCCTCCTTATAATGTACAAGTGGATGCTTCAGGTAGTGCAAAAGGAGTGAAACAGAAAAATGTGCATTTGTGTGGTGAGAAGGAACAGCCTGAGCTCTGGCTTTTACTCTGTACTGATCTCCATTTGCAGAACTGTGCATGCATACAGGAGAATTGCCCAGACACATTTTAACCTAATAGCTGTTATTTGGGAAATGGAAGAAAAATATTTGGCTGTCAGCAGTAATTAGAAAATTACAATCAGTAATCACATAACTGTCACCCCCCTCCCCTGAAAGTTAAGCAAGCATTAATAATTAGCTGTAATACAAGGGTGTAATTCATTACAATGACAAATTATTTGTTAATGTCCATAGCACTTTGCCTTAGCAATTAGTCATTCTTGTTTGACTTATCTGTAATTCTTACAAGACAACCATGAAATTGTAAAACATAATTATTGACAACATTGATAGCTGGCTTAAGCTTCTACATTTTTGAGGGCAGGTTTCAGAAAGATCAGAATTTATTAAGTACAATGTTAACAGCTTACCGCTGAAGGAAAAAAAAACATGCTCAAAACAAAACTGTGCTTTAAAAATTATTTTTGGGAAGCAATATGAATTGTGATCCTTCAGGAAACAATGAAGTTTTGTTCTTTGAAAGAAAAACAAACAGACTATTTTGTCTGTATGGAATTCAGACATCAATTAAACATTGACCAACCCACCCACTCACATGCTGAACTGATTAATTCTTTGCCAGGAGGGATCATGAGAAAACCTGTATTTAAACAGCCTTTTAAAGCTTTATTTGTCTACTAAGACTGCTGCACTTGGTTTGGTCATTCAGAAACCTGTTACCTACTCTACTAAAGAGTAGAGAACAAGAAAAGCTGTATGCTTTATTACAATACATGGATCACAATGCTCCTTCTGCTCTCATTTCCCCTGCTTGAGTGTGTTTTTTATTCTCTGATATGAGATAGGTGGCACCTCATGGTGTAGAGGGGATGGGTGAAGGCATGGGGAACCCTGTTGAGCTGTGTGTAAGTCTGCTTCTTTGGGTGGTTCACGCTCTTCATTGCTCTGTAGGAACTGTGGAAATGAAGTAAAAACATTGTTTGAGTCCTTCACATAAAACTTGTGCATATGTTAATAGGTTGGTCCTTGGCTTAACTAATTAGGATGTTCATGTGTGTCATGTTTATCTGTAGGTATTTGTCACATAATTCTAACTCTGGCTACTTTATTTTGGTTAAGATTTTACAAGAACCTGAGCATACCATGAGTACAAGTGCAGTTCTAAAATTTGACTTGTGCATGTACACAGAATCCAAATTGTCAAAGTTAAAAACAATTTTGCATTGCAAAACACATCTTACTGGAAAATGAGAATGTAACATCCACTGACTTTTAGTGCTATGCAGTGCACCTGAATTTTGAATGTTCAGTGCACAGATGCAGTTAAAATGGTGCAGATGCCTGTTATGGTTTACCCAGGGCTGTTACTCTGTGGTGGCACAATCTGCCTTGAGAACGCTCTTCACTGTGACATCCTGCTCACCCAGGCTGAAATAAATCCTATTGTAAGGATAGTTAAACTACCTTGATAGTTAGACTACTGCTTGCTAGCTTGTACAGTAACCCCCTGCACTATGGCGTTACCATTTCCTCACCAGCCCTGAAGCACACCAATTTCTTAGAAAATTACCTCATGCCTATCTGTTGTTGGGATTTTTTTGTCCCTTGCTTTCAGTGTGTCTCAAGACTTCTTTCTTCTGGTTAAGTGATAGAAGCTCTTGAGCAAAAAAAGGTAATGCAAGCCTGGTTGAAATATTTTTTGGAGCAAACACTTGCACAGAAATTTTACAATTTGAAAGGAATTCAGAGTACAGCTTAGACACCTGAATGCTTCTTGAATTTTGAGTACCACAAAGCTACAATTTAGAGTATTTTAAGTCTGCGTATTTTATAGGAAGAAGAAAAATTCAAATGAGTTCTTATTAAAATTTTCATCCATCCATCTTTAGTACAGGAATGATGAATCAGAAGCAGATCAAGCTGAATGAAAAAACTGTGTCTCCTCATGCAAATATAACCTCTGAAACCTAATGCCCATGACTATAACACCTTTATGATTTAATTTAGGCTTATATTTTATGTTTCAATTAAAGGCATGATGTTACTGCCAAATAATACGTTTCAATTTTAGGTCAGCATTTTCTCACCACATTGGACTCCCAACTGTTGCCTAGAACTTCTGCAAAAATACAAAAAGCACATGGAAAAGTACAAAAATGTGAGTCTGCTCCCAGGTGCCTTTTATCAGTCTGCTTTTCCTGACATACTGGATGTGATACACAGCCAGCGTCTCCAAGGGCGGGCTGAGAGCTCCCACACTTGATGTTACTTACACAACTCTTGGGCTAAGCTTTAACATTACTAAAGTTAGTTCCCTGTTTATTCCCATAAAAGCAAGATTTTACATTGAGAATATGTTATTTCAGTACACTTGGAAAACAAAAGTTTGTCAGATGAAGCACGTACAAATTTAAGTCTTATTGTGAAAGAAAATTGTATTTACAGATCCTGTTGCTTCATTATGATTATAAAAGCTCAGAGTCCTTGAATGCTGTTCGTTTTCTCTCTGGCACAATCACAAAGGGAAAGAGAATTTGAACTTACCTATTTCAGACTAAGTTTTCTAAAGGCATAAGGACCTTCTAGAGGGACTGATTGAAGAAAATTACCTTGCATTGTATGAGCATGAGCTGATTAAGTTTAAAATAAATAGAGTCATTTCAGGAGGGTAAAGTTTGAGAAATTAAAGGAAGTGGTTAGTAAAGTCAACTGGACTGAAGTGCTCAGGGGTTTGAATGTGGAGGAGTCTTGAAGTCTCCCTTAATCAAAACTACAAAGCCTAGAAGGAATTTGCCAAACAAGCAGAGGGAGAAAATTGTAAGGAAAGGCTCCCAAAGCTTTTTGAGTCAACAACCATCTCTGAATGATGGTAGATGTAAGAGCATAACAAATGAAAAATTATTGCAGGGACACATAAGCAAAGAAGTCAGTTTATACAGATCAAAAAGCATGGGAAAAAGTAAAAAGCACCAAATATCAAGGTGAAATAAATCTTCTAAAGTTAGAGTTAAAATGTATTAAAAAAATATTTCAACTTTAAGTGAAGGGTATGAGAAAACAAGGAAAAGTTGGAGTATATGTAACATGGAACATATTCTCTGAATGTATCTCAAAATGCAAAAAAAAAAAATTTTATCAAGAAAGAAAGTAAAATGTCTTCTGAGAATCAGGAGTGGCAGCAGAAGGCATTACAAGAGAGGTGGAAACCAGCTGGGAGGAGTATTTTTCCAGAAATCTGAAATAACTCTGAAATAGCAAATCATTGCATCACATATGTGGGAAATGGCAAATGTAGTCCATGTGTTGAAAGGAAGGAGAAATAGGGATTCAGACACCAAATAGCTCATGTGGGTACATGCTGGGCTTGCAGAGAGCAGTCTGCAAAATGCAGATCAGAGGAGGATTATTCCATTTAGCCACACTTGTCCAGAATTTCTTCCTGCTGAGACCTCCCATCACTATGGATGGAGTGGAGTATGTGCCTATGCACTGTCTGGTATAGCTTAGTTGAACAATTGTAACATCAGCTTTGGGCCCTTCTGATCTCAGACCCTTTCCCAAATTCTGTACTACCAACAAAGAGATAGGGCTGCTTATTGTTTCTGTTTGCAGCAATACTAGAGACCTCTGGTCATAGAACCAGGTGGAGCAAAAGAGAGAACTGGAGGTTATGTGCTCCCCAGCCCTATGTGAGCTTGTGAAGTCTCACTGGAGAACATGGGTTTCCACACAGAGATAGAGGTCCACAGCTGAACGATGGAGAAGCCATAAGGAGCCAAAGCTGAGGGAGAAGATGCAATACACAAACTGAGCATATGCCACAGACAAGAGCAAAGAATTCAACAAGGAAGAGTCCTAAAGAATGGTCCTGAAGATTGTTCTGATGTCTCAGCATACTGTGTGGTTTCTATATGGAAGAGCATTACTAGAAAACAGAGAACTGAAATTTGCCTATAGTCTGTTAGTTTCAGTACAAGTGAAAAAAACTAGCAGTGATGAGTTTTTTTGTATTTTAAACATTTTCATACCAAGTGTTCTGAGCATAAAATTACATCACTGCAGAAGAATGGCTAGCTTCTCAGGCTGACGACTCACCAAGTAGCCCTGCATAAGGAGCTTTCAGTTGAGGAGGAAAGGATTTTAAAAGGAAGAATAATGAAAAACAGGTGAATGGAACAGGGGACGGAATTCAACAAAGCCTTTCAAATGGCAATTTTCATCAGATTAATGCAATATTTAAATATTGATAAGGTTATTGGTTTTCTAGAGAAGTGAAGGAAAACTGGAATATTGTATGGAATATTACATCTTCTCTCCTCTCAGGATTGCTTGCTGGACACAGGACTTCTCTGTAGTTTTCTGATGCTCCATTTGACAAATTTTCATTCTTGGAAAGAGGCTACTCTTATCTCTCCTGTTGGCAGTCTGTCACAGGACATTATCAAAAGAGGACAGGATATAACAAGTAGAGGAGGAAATTATTTGGGCACAGGCAATACGATTATACACGTACTGGGTAACTATTTTCACCATGTAGTTCAAAAAGGCTTTTTTCAAAGTGATACCTCAGTGATCTCCTGATTTCACGACTCATCCCAGTTGTTATGAGGGCTTTTTTTCCTTGTAGGCATCACAGAATATACATGTCATGGGGAGGAATTTGAAGGAGATAAGGCGCATCTTTCTGGTTTGATTCAGGGAGCGTGTGCAAAAAAATGTGGGGGGGAAATTTGCCTGAAGCTTTACAGATACACTGGCAAAAAAAGAGAGAGAAATATCCATTCAAGATTGGCAAAGCTGGAGCAGGAGAAGCAGGAATTATGTGACAGGAAACATGATAGATGTAACTATTACGGTAATGCTGCTTTGGTCTGCTACAAGAAGATTTAAAGCTGTACATATTTTTATAACACATTCACTTTCCCTCAACTTTTTCAGATATGCCTTGATGTAGGGCAGGATGTTCTGCATAGTGATACTGAGAAATTCTGTTTGCCTGCAGCTTTGCAAAGCTGCTTGTAGATAATTCCTTAATCCATTACCAAGAAGGATATTTGACACATACACTTGCATTAATTAAGCAGATGTAGGAATAGACAGGTCATTTTTCAGCAGCCCTTCAGGACTTTTCAAAGAATATGATTGAACAGTTCCTGATTTCTTTTGGTTAGGAGATAATAGGAAATGTCTGTTGCATAGATTATATACATATTTAACCAATTGCCCATTTAAATGTATTTTTTCACAATTTCTCTGTTTCCTTCTTATTTCTGCTGATGATTACATCATTTGTTCAGTGTTAAAAACAAAAATCATCATTTTGGAAGGGGAAAGCTCCTACAAAAATCAAAGACATTTATCATCATTGTGAAATTATTATTTATGTACATTTTCTAGTATTTTACAAATACTTTATTAAATTTATTTTCTAGTACCTGACAGAACATTTGTATTTCCTGAAATATTTTTGTTATTCATAAATGAAGCTTTCCCATCTCCTGCATTCTGAAAATATATTTTTTGTGTTGAGCAGTATTTCTCAAAGTGTATGAAGCAAATGCTGGTAATATATGTCTGTTATAGTACCAAAATCATGACAGTGTAGTGTAGCTATGATGCCCATATTAATATGCAGTTTAATATGTACGTAATTAAAGTACCAGGACTAATTTGCTGATATTCATGGAAATCCTTTGTTTGGAATGTTGCTTACTTGCAGGAGGGCTCCAGGAACTACAGAGCTTTCTTCATGCCCTTCTTTCAGCTGTCCCTGAAGAAAACTTCCATCTTAAAAACACAAAATACCCCCTGCTTGTTTTTATCAGCAACGTTTTCTATTTAAAAATTGTTTATCAAACTGTGTCTGCAAAATACTCCTCTTGTATATGCAAATAAATCTGGAGCATGATACATTTCTCAAATACGATATTGGCTCTGCCCTGAGGAACCAGAAGGTATCATCTAAGCTTACAATGAACCACGAAGAAAACAAACCTAGCTCTGTTTGTTGAACTTACTTAGTTTAATTTGAGAACACATTCACCATATGATAACTGGAGCAGAATTTCCTGCAGATATCTGCTACAAACACCATAATCCCTTTCTCTGTGCTCTAAAAGATTTTTTGGATGATGTCAGTTTTTCACTGTAGATGCTTTCAAAAAAAGAAAAATATCCCTCAATTTAGAAGTCAGAAACTCTAGCATGGTAATATGTACTAAAGAAAAGATTTTTATTAATTCCAACCAGATACCCATACATGGGCATCAGATTCATGCTACAGGGTATGAGCAAATTTCTATCCTTTTCAGCTTGGTGATATTTTTTAGTTAGGCTTCTTGCTTATATGTCATTTGCTAACATACAGAGATTATTTTCAGCCTTTTGCCCTTTTCACTATTTTCACTATTTTCTAAGGATTTGTCCCAGTTTAATCAACACATTTCCAAGTCTGAAGATCTCAGTATCTGTTCAAAGATGTCTGAATATCTCAAGAGTATCTGTTTGAAGAAACCCCTATTGCTTTTTTTTCTTTTCCCTTTCTTTCTGTGTATGACAGGAAGGGTTTGTAAACAAATTAAGTAAACTCAGTTACTTGTCTTGGCCTTACCCTTTTCCAAGATTTTTCTGAGTTGGTATAAACCAGGCCAATATTATGATATATGGCCACTTTACTCTCTGAGAAGATAAGAGATACTCTCCAGGGCTGTGAGAAGTCCTTTTCCATGAAGGCAAATTAGGATACATTGACTGACCATTGCAGTCACATTACCGTGTGCTCTGCATCCTGAAGCCATGATATTACTAGTGGATGGTTTATTTGATGGGATTTAAGAGGCTGATGCAGCAGGACAGTTTGGTTCACACTATTTAGAAGCTCATTTGGGCTTCCAACAGCTGGCCTGCATTTGGGGGACCTCACAGATGCACTCATGTAAACAAATCCCTTTCTTGTGTTTTGGCTGGAGGAAGGACAGCCTCCCCCGCAGCTGAAGGACATGGGACAATGTGCAACTCTGTGCAGTGTAGGAAGCAGTAGCTTTGTTTCCTGCATGTTTCAGATGAGGTCTATTGGCTGATCCAGAGGATACAAGACCCCACTCTAGCTCCCTTTTCTCTGCCTCCTTCTTTTACCATGCCTGCATGGGAGTGCAAACCCACAGGGGTACACCTGCAGTGCTTTGGAGGCCAATTTTGCCCAGTGGGCATTTGTCATGCTGTGGGGTCCCTCTGTACTCTTGGACTGAGGGTAGCATCAGGTGGAAGGGGAGAGTTGTGCTCCAAGCACGCCATTGCCTGCTCTTTAGCTGCTCTGCTGAGGACATCTTTTATGTCTCCTCAGCTCCGTGTATGCTCGTGCAATGGCCAGAAACAAACAATCTAGCCATTATTGTATTACCCAATACAGCTAAAAAACCCCCAAAAAACAACCCAGCTAATCTTGTTTTGCGTCAAGGGAAAATAAAGTTGTTTTTCTTTTTTTAAAACCCAAATGAAATCATGGTCCTTTATGGATATTTGTGTCATCCTGGGAGAATGATTCCATTAAGATGAAAACAAAGGCTTCTTTTTGCTAATAACCTTTGAAATGAAATTTGTTTTCTCAGGAGTCCTCCTTTTAAATAGAAGTCTTTCCCTTAACTTCAGGGTAAAAAAGCTGATATTGTTTTACATAATTAATCAACAGAAGTACGTATTAAGGTAAATATGTGGCTATGTTTTTCACAATGAACAGAGACTAATGTTACTAAACTAGGAGACACATGCTTTTAAGTTAATCAACTGTTTGTCTTTAAAAGCTTAAGAAAAGATTGTTATTTAAAGACAGAACTATTACCTCAAATGCACTATCGCTAAGTAATGTCAGTGTGCTGAGTTCAATGTAATCTTAGACAAAAACGATAAATAACCTCTCTAAGATAGGGAGAGAAGATAATTCCTATATTAAACAAATATGGTTGCAGATGATACTAAAAATCACAGCAGAAACTTTGAAACCAACTAAATGGGTTGTAGTCACACAGATGTAAAGAGCATACAAGCTCCAGAGCTTTTAATCACCTCTCCAATATTGCTCTTGGTGCAGATGTCTGCTGTGGGAACAACAGCTCCTTATGGGACTCAGCACCACAGATTACTTCCTGGAAAATTTGGCACAGGGTGGCTGAGAGGGAAGCTTGAAGATTTGGGTTTTGTGCTGGCAAGTGGGAAAGGGAAAACAAAGTGTGTAATAAGTGAAACAAAAGCATAGAAAACTTACACATCCCTTGCCAGCTTTTAGGGGAATAAAAGCACTTGAGATTTTGCAGTGCCATACCGGAATAATTAGAATTACAAAATATTTGGAATGCTCAAGTCCAAAAAAATCTTGAGAAGATTAAAGGGGAGAAGTTAAATCCCCTGTCAATGAAGGAAGAGCCTGGCCAAGCTTTGAGAGGATGCACATGAGGGAAGATCTGTGGCCTGAGCTGGATGTGTTGTCTTGCTGTGAACAAATACACACAGATGTGAGAAATACACCATGAATGCAAGCTAACAGAAACATTTAAGGGATAATAAAGTGGTTCATTTATGTTTTTTTCTGCCTCCTAAAGGCCTGGTGATGAAGGCCTTCCAGCCTCCACCTTTGTCAAACTGATTTTATGACCTGAGGCTGCACAGTGTCTGATAAGGCCAGGCTGTTGGTATTTATAGGGAAGGTTGTTTGTAGCATCTTGCCTATCTGGTCGTGCTGCCAAGGGGTTAATGGCTGTTCAATGGCAGGAATTCTCATTTTGTAAATCAGTATGACAGATCCAAAGCCAGGCCAGTTTCTGATAGCTTTGTCATATGCTTTGGAACAATTCACAAGCTAGACTTTGCTCTTAGACATGCTACACTCTATGCATAGTAGCAGAAACTGGACAGCCAGAGAACAGTCAGATTTGTGATGGCTGCAGTCTGAGTGTCTTAAGTCCTGAGTTCAAAGACAGGCATGGAAGGACTACTGGTACCTGGATGCAGCTCAGGCACAATCCTGTGTAAGGGGAATTACATCACTTTTGTTGTCTTTGATTTTGGCTTAATAGATGACAGCAGGTTGCTAAAAGCTCCAGGTTGCTAAATTCTTTAAGACTTAAGAGAAAAGAGAGAGTTTTGTAATAAGAGGTTGGAGTCACTCCAGGTAGAATACAGAAGGGATGAATGAGGGGACTGCTGGTGGGTCATGGCTGACTGGCAGTGACCAGCACAGTGGGTTGTGTTGTATGAGGGTTGCACTCAAACACTGTTTATATTTCAGCAACTCCTCTTTCCTACAACTGGATGAAACTGAATACTACTTGTCTAAAGAGATATTGACCACAAGTTAGAGATAGGTGTAACTCCAACAAGATGCAGAGGGCAACCAGTTTAAAACATCTGCTTTGCTCCTTTCTTTCATCCAGACTGTGTGCCTTAATTTATGGGAAAGCTCTCTCTCTCCTTACATCAACAGTTGCTAAACTTTGAAACCAGAGAATTGAGCAGAAGCTAGTGAGTTGCTGGTGGCAAACTGACCCTTGCATTGGTAAGCATAGCACAAGCCCTCACCAAGAGATCCAGACCAATGTCTATCACCTGAGTAAGAGAGGTTCTGGATGCCTTAATGACTGTCCCAATACCACAGTGATGGCAAACATAGAGTATTCTTTTCCCTATCTCATAACATGGAAACATTATTTGGACCAAAGTATCAGTTTTTACAAATCTGTTTTCCAGCCAAGATACTCACCAGAAAATTCCACTTACAGTGTTTGCCAGCATTTAACTGAGACTAGAACGTGTTGGCTTTAGTCTTAACTAGACTAGCAAGACTTAACTGAAGAGACTGAGGTGAAAGAGGAAATACGCTGTTGACAATTAGCAACTGTATTCTTGGTTTGCAGGGAAATCAACTTCATTTGCACCCTTGGTTCTTCTGATCCTTGTCTGTTTGACTTACTGACATTAATTTCTGGTGTACTAGAAACATACACACTGATGATTTGTCTTCTTTGGTGCCAAAACCCAGCAGGACCACGGGAAAACTAAGTAATGATTTTTTTTTTAACAAAAAAAGGGTTAATTATTTTTCCTGGTGTCCTAAGTCGGGCAGTAAGATGTGAGCTAATTCCTTAGTGCCTCTACAGAAGCTAGTAAATTAATTTACCTCCCCTTCTGCCTCTTGTTGTCTGCTTGAGCTTGTCTCTTCCCTGTGACACATGTTGAGCATGTGCTGGGTGAGCCATTCTCCCTTCTAAAACAAGTCACATCAGCAGCATTTGAACTGGATGTGAGCAAGGAAGGAAATACTGCATGCATTTGGAAAATCACTGGCAGTCAGGCAGCTCAAGGACATGACTTATAAACTTTTCAGAAAATGCTTTAAGGGGCAGACATTCACTTAACCCCCTCTGGAGCACGTAGCAGGCTGTTTGCCTTTGTTCGTTCCTTTGGACAATTTTAGTGACGACAGCACTGGATACTATTTTTATGAAGAGTACCACGTGGTGAGCACCTGCATGAGTAATGCTCTCAGTCTGCAGCATTTTGTCTTACATGCTCTTTGTAGTCCCAGTTTCCATGCTGAGTTGCACAGTTTCTCCCTTTAAAAAATGAAAAAAATAGTATTTTCTAACAGAGTCTGCATGACAGGAGAAAACTAGCTAAAATAGAATAAAAAAACTGAGTGCTGAGGGAAAATGAATTCTTGGAAAATGTCAAATGAAAATGACTCTAACAAATTCATTATGTTGTCCTCCTGTAATAGCAAATGCACAAGCAGGAATAGGGAACAAAGCTTGATGAGCACAGAAAATATTCATTGTTTGCCACAAGAGAGGTTAAAATGTGCTAACCAGTTATCAGGTACGCAGAGAGGATGCTGTGCCAGGTGCACAGATTGATGGGTTATAAAATGATTTGAAGACTGAAGGTCATATAGATAGCATACTGCAAATTAGATATTTAAGCAGATGGCATGGGTATTCACTAGTCCACCTGGCTTGGACAGGGAATTTTCCAGTGTTGTACAGAAATGTCAAATAATAAATAAATGAAAGAATTTGGGGAAATGGGCTAAACTGTACTAATTACTTATGTGTAATTTCCCACATTTCTGATCTTGGTAATTTTTCACTTACAACAGTTCGTTTTTCTGTAGCCTAATCACCAGCCGTGTTGTAGCCGAAGTAAAATATCAAATGCACAGGAGGAAAAATGGAAAAATCCTGAGTGAAATTTTGTGTCCAATTAATATTGTAACTACCTTTGAGATTTTTCCTTCAGGGGGGAAGAAGTAATCAGAGATAGAAGGAAACAAAATTTAGATAGTCACTCTAGTATCTTGTCACTGGCATTAGAGGCAGAGAGGGGGCATGAAAAAGTAAGCAGGAAGAAGAAAATAAGCCCTGTGAGAAGGTCAGGATAAGCAAGAGACAAAGTAATAAGGTAGAATATGTGCCTCTCTGACTGCAAGCCCTCCCAAAACTCCTTGTGTGGGGAGATGATGTGGTTGACTTAGCACGAGGGCAGCATCATACTGGAAAGTGGAAATACATGTAATTTTTGTTTTGAGGCAAAGCTAGGAAGTTTCTGGCACCTGGCCCTCCCAATAGACCACACACAGGATACATTGATTGTCTCTGTCATGCATCACTCTCTAGCAAAGAAAAAAACATCTTTCTTATGCTGTCAGTTCTTGAAACAGAGGTGGATCTAGCAGAGAGGGAGGGAAGTTTTATTAGCATCACTGAGCGATGGCTTGTAGCATTTCTGGGATGTGATTCATTGACATTAAAATTCATTGACAAAGAACCACTCTTAAGAGAGATGCATAAGTTAGATGGGAATGGTTTATATATTCTTCAGTTGAGTGTTTCTTTTTGTTTTTTTGGTTGCCTTTTTGTGTTTGGTTTTTTTTTTTTAATATCAAGCCATTGGTCCAAGAGGAAGTAAGGAGAGACACTGTAGGGTCAGAGGGCTATGCTGCCACCGAGCACTACATTACTGAAACAAAAACAGAGCCTCTTTCTCTGCTCCTTGAATAGTCTCAGTCAATTCCTGATAGCAGAAAGGTCAGAATAATTAGGCGGAAGCACTCAGCTTCCCATTCAGCAGGGAGAGACGGGAACTTTAAGAGTCTGGCTTTGTGCTAAGAGAAGACACATTATTATGTGTTCTTGTTCAGCAGAGTTCAAAATATATCTCAGCTATAGAAGTACAAGTCATGGCCTCAGGATATCTTCTTTTTCAGGAAAGTATGCAGCTATGTTAGATGTGAAGGCATTACCTGGAAATTGACGGGTCCTGCTGCATAAAGGACGTGGCAGTCCATGGGAGTACATGACAGAGCTGTTTTCCACAGTGCCCTTTGTCTGAAGAGAGAGGTATCATTGCAAAGTTTCTTTTTTTCCCCAGCTGACATTGCATTAATTTAAGAATTATTTTCAGGAAAGCAAAGGAGGTGACAATGGCTGTGTTTTTTTGACAAGCTTTAATTTTCACCTGAAAAAATAGCTCTCTTTTCAGGACCATGCTTAATATTGAAGAAAAGAGTAAAAACATCAATATTTTGCACTTTTATTTAGAAAAGTTCTCATTAAAACATGCATTGACCTTCATAACCTTAATTGACAGGCTGTCTGCCATCTAATGTACAACCTGAGTCAGTCTACAACCTGACTGACAGTTGCAACAGTTCTACCTCCAGGTCAATGAGATTCTTGTGGCACTAGGTCAGAAGACCCCCTATCAGGGTAAGGCTTGTCCTTTGCTTTCTTACCATGGTGATGTCTTGGATGAAAAAGAATAAAAGATTGAGTGTTCTGGGGAAGACAGTTCGGTGTCCTGTCTATCAGAGGGCCCATTGAAGAGAGCATGGTAGCAAGGGCAGGCAATACTTCTCTGGAACAAGTTCCAGCTCCCAGCAGTCCATATCATAGATACCTGGAACAAGGGTCCTTACATTAAACATACCTCAATGAGTGCTCTGGCACACTATCACATCTAGACATCTGCTGACACCCTCATAATTGAAAACTGTATGCTCTGAACTTCTCCAAAGGCTGGGGGCGTCATGGAGTGCTGAGGACTCTCTGGATGTAAAATGCAAAATCTTCCTGTCATCTGGTCTTACCTAGAGGACACTCCTGGGTCTGGGTGAGCCTATCAGGGTATGAGGACACATGGTTGTGCACGGCCACCCACATGGAACCTGGGGCACATCCTCGCCTGAAACTCAGCACCTTGGCCCCTCATCCAATAGGGTTCTGTGCCCATCGGGCACTACAGAGCTTTTTCTCTGTAAAAAGCCAGCATTAAATACATTTTTTGAGCATTGTGCTTACTTTTAAAAGCAGTATCTGCCACCAAGTGGAAAGTGTTATCACTTCACCAGTATTCATAGATTATTACCAGTAATTGTCTCAGCATTAATCTTGCTCATTACTTTGAAAGAGATCAGAAAAACAAGACAAATAGGAAAATCTGGTGCTGAAACATAGCTGCTCCCTGTTCAGCATGGATTACAGACCTTACTGAATACAGAGAACTGACAGAGGGTCTGTGATGTGGAGGCAGCCTTTTGTTCTTTTGGCTTTGTATCCCGGTCCCTTGACACCAAAGACAATTCTGCTGAAATACAGGAAATAAGAAATTCACTCTCAAATCTGAATCCTGTCTGGACCCTTGTTTTGTATTTCTTCTGCCAAGCCTGAGCCTCAATTTAAGCCATTTTCTACTAACCCTAGCTTGTGAATGTGGTGTCAGCTGGTTCTGGCTGCTCATTTAACCTCTAATAAAAGTAATCTCTCGCACTCCTAACTCTAGTCCAAGCTCTTATTGCATTTTGAGTCACAACAGATATGAGATAAGGCAAGAAAACATGGTGTAATGGCAAAGAAAGAAGAATATAGTAAAAGCAAAAAAACACAAAAAAAACTTAAAAGGAAAAATATTGAAGTCAACTGTGTTATTTGGGTTTATATCTCCAAATAGGGCTATTACTCAGCAGTGCTTGCTGAAATATTAAGATACTACAGGAGATAGTCCCATTATTCCAGTGCAAACTGATGGACAGACAAGAGCTGGAGAAGATGACATGAGAAAGATAGAAAGATCTGGTGGTGGTGGACACCTGACATCTTTTATTGAAATTATTGTGCTTAAACAAACACAAAATGTTTAAAGAGGTTTTACTTGCCAATAGCAAGATAGGAGTGAACAAGATGCAGTGAGACATTTTCTTTTGCCAGAGGCTGAACCAACAGCTCTGGAAAATGACTTTCCTCCACCTGGGAAGCCAGACAAAATGTATTGGTACTTAATGACCTTTTAAAAATGTCTACATGGAATACACTTTATTCAGCTGCGGGAAGTCTAAGATAGGTTAGCGTTTTCTGCCTGTAGAAAAATGCCAGAAAATGCAGAAAAATTAGCTGGGTAGTGGAGTGTACTCAAGGCAGTCTGTGAGCCCATCCTGGGATGAAGGGATGGCTTTGCAAAGTACGTGCTTTTATTCAGTTTTGTTTTCTAGTTTGGTCCATATAGTGGTACTGTTGACACTGGCTCATTTAGATGTTGATGTCTTGCTCCAAGGGGTAGGTTCATTCTTGCCAGCTTAAGTGAATATGAATTAACTTTTCTTTGATATTATTGCTCATCCCAGAGTAGCAGCAGTGGCCCTTAGCCTAACTGTTTGGGCTTTTGCCTGACAAATCCTGGACCAAGCATCTGATTACAAATGCTGTTCCAACTGCACAATGGAGGTGGCAGAAGAGAGACAAAATGTTAATACTGGCAATATGTTACCTCCATTAAAGAGAGAAAAAAGCAACCAAGATCAGTGATGTTCAATTCCTCGTCCTTATTCCAATTTCAATTGGAATGTAGTAAATACAACCTGCATTATAGATTTTTTTGTTATTCCACATATACACTGTTCACATAAATTCATTTATTCATAATACATATTTGAATGTACATATGTACTATTGGTATTTTTCTGTCCCAGCAAAACACATTAGCAAACTCAACCTTACAGCCTATGGGAGAAACTGAACTTGCGATCTTTAATCCAAACCTCTTGACTGTGCTTACATACGCATACAGAACATGTAGTCTCCCACCTCTTATACACCCACCTCCCTGCTGCTAGTCCCCAAAAGGAGCTGGGCCATCTTTGGTTCATAATATCATAGAATGGTTTGTTGTTGGAAGAGACCTCAAAGACCATCTGATTGCAATGCCCTGTCATGGACAGGGATAGCTCCCACTAGACCAGGATGCTCAAAATCTGTCTAGCCTGGCCTTGAATGTGGCTAGGGATGGGAGATCCTCAGCTTCTCAGCCTGAGATTCCTGAGGCTTCTGTGCAAGCCCTCTGGTCAGAATCTTGCCCTGACATTGCCTTGCTTCTGGGACCTCCAGGTACCCAAATCTTGGACTCCAATTGTGAAAAATACTTTTCTGCCAACATCTTCCCAGTGCATCAGTCTCGACGGCCCTGGCCTCTGCTCCCTGCAGCAGCGCTGTCTGTGCCAGCCAACATCTACAGTCAGCTGAGATTTGCAGTGGTACCCTTTTTGTACAATCTTACCTGAGGTTTATATACACATCCTTAGGACTGATGGCTCTGTCTGGAACTGGACATTAATTGGCTGCTTAATAGTAACAGTTTGCTCTAAGTTCTGACTAGGAGATACCATGGGAGTTCTTCTTGGATGGTTTCTGGACCATTAAAAGTTATTTCTATAGCTATTATCTGCCCTGCTGTGTGACTGGTGTGGGCTGTCAGACCCATGCTCCATAAAGAACTTACTAATAGCATTTATTAAAATTTACACAACATATAGGCTTTATACACCAGGAACCCAAGGGGTCTGGTACCTTGTTAGCTCTTTTTAGAGAGCCTGCATGGCATGTTACCAACAAACATGATAGATCTCCTTAGAAGTTGCTTGGCTGAGGGGTTATTTCTGAGGGAATAAGATTTTATTGAACTTAGAGGTCACATCATACCAGTCTGTCCTTCTACTGGCTCCCTTGTCAGCATCTCACTACTTAGCCGCAGGATTTGCTTCCTCCACACTTTCAGGAATGTTAGCTACTATTGCCTCCCACAGCCCTCCTACCTACTATTCTTTCTCTCTGTTTACTTTATCCTCTTGCTTACCTCTCCAGCAGCTGCCTTTTGGCTTTCATGTATCCTGTGTTTGTCCGAAGCTGGTCCTCTGAATTGCCACTTTTCTATCAGTTAAATCCCTTACCGGTAACACAAGAAGTAGAAACATTCCAATTTAGTTGGCCATCTAAACTCCCATATTTTGCCTAGCAGATCTACATAGGTCACTTGGAGACACTTTGGATAAAAGGTTACATTAGTTTGTGGGGTGACTAGGATGCTGCTTATTTTATTCTAACTGCCTCAGGTCCTTTAAGGGCCTTCACTTCTTCAGGGTGTTGGAAGCTTCCATCTGTCATGGAACAGTCGACAACATAATGAGGACCCCTGATTGAGCATAAAAACAACATTAAAAATGCTGACAACTTGAGTGAGTAAAATATAGAGGTTACAAGGTAGTTTTGTCTGCTTCAGAAAATACTTTATTTGAACATACAAATTAATTTAAACTGATTTCAGTATCTTGATTTCAGCTCAACACTCACACATTTATTTAAAGCATTGCAAGCAAATAATTCATTACTCACATCAGAATATTTTGATGCTTAAGAAGGCCTTTTAAAATTACCTTTCTATGACATGTTTCTCATGAATTATTCATGGAGTGCATGGATAGATTATGTTTACAACATATTCCCTGCCAAATTTTTGGGTTTTTGAGTTGTTTAAAACTTCAGGGAGCTCTGTGTTGTATATAAAAATGTATAAGGGGTGATATTAAAAAAAATTAATTTTTCTTATGCATTTTATGCATAACAGCGGGTCAGTTTATTTAATGTGGGATGACAAATGCTTTTAAAGATTATGTAGAAATTCCCGTGTTTTCATGGGTATCTCAGAATTGCCATGCAACAAAGTATTGGGAATTATGAAGATCTATAGGAAAGAAGACAGGAAATTGTTACCATGCCAACTGCATGTGATTAGTGACAACAGACTATTATCAAATCGTCTTAGCCCCACGATCTTGCTTAATTTGTGACATCTGTATACAGGCGTTGTCTCATCTCGTCTTCCATACTCTCCTCTCTTCCATGAATGTCTTTAAAAAAAAGAAAACCAAGCTTAAAATGTATTTGTGAGTACTTGTTTTACTGTATCATATTATTCTGACTTTTGCATTGAAGAGCTGATCCTTCAGTGATGCAGAAATATCCAGTGTAGGCACTACAGGAGATGTTCCAATCATCTTTCTGTGACCCATGGGACTGTAAGGTATTTGATAGAGCTGGAGATTTGAACAAGATCACTTATGCCAACAGGGAGTGCGAAGCCTTCAGAAAACTCATCCAAGCCACTGTTTTCTGGAGAATTTTTACCATTATTTCTGTTTTTGAAACCCAGCAGAGCAGATTTCCCAGAAAACTATACCAAATCAGCTGTGTGATTTTATTTATCATTGTGTAGGATGGCAGCTGGGTGAGTGTGAGGCCATTGCAGGCTTGCAGGTTGGGGCCAAAAAGTAGTGGCCTCCAGTTAATTATACAAGATAAGGAATTTTCTGTACACTTCTACAAAGTACTTCTTGCTTTCATCCTCAAAAAAGGAAGCCAAGAAATTGTGTTCTTCTTGGGTCTAAAATATGGCAGTGTATGATGATCAAAACAGGACTCTAAATATAGTTGAAATGAATTTGTCACAATTGGCTTTGTAAAAGACAGTGGAAATAAAATAACAGGATCGAATAAGATGACAGAGAAGACTTTCTTTTGCTCTACTATTAATTGATTTTAATCTTACTGCCTGCCTCCTGTGATCAATTGATGTTTCAGTTCTGCTTATCTTTCCAAATGTCAGATCTTTGCATGACAGAGATAGACTGTATTCATATCACAGATTTTGATAGCATCTCTGTATTTCTGACAATCTGACTTCAGACTAGTATTAGGTACAGGAATAATTCAATTGATGTATCACTATTTTTTTAGAAAGAGGATATGGATATGCTTTTATTGCACTGAATTAATATTACTTCAATAATATCTTGGGACAAAATAGTTTTAGGAGATTGAGTGGAAGAAATATCTCAAGTGTGTCTTAGAAATAGTTTCTTTTTACATACCCCAGTAGAATGTTTAACTATTTTTGTAAAAAGATGAAACTGGTGACTGGTGCTCAGCTTTTGATCATCTATAAAAGTCAGACAACATTTGCTCCAGAGTTGGTACTCTGTCAGTATTGCTCTTTCAGTTTGCTAAAGTTTTTTGAATTCTAACCTACCTTTTTAATTTGCTGTGTCACATGAAAATTTCCGTGCAATGTCTTCCAGTTCATTAATGAATATAGTGAGTAGCATGAGCTCAAGATA
Organism: Turnix velox; assembly: GCA_013400935.1. Classification (NCBI taxonomy): domain Eukaryota; kingdom Metazoa; phylum Chordata; class Aves; order Charadriiformes; family Turnicidae; genus Turnix; species Turnix velox. The sequence goes on along the minus strand of VZTY01034113.1, from coordinate 310,084 downwards.
CACCTGTGGTGAAATACTGCCTGATGCTGTCTTCCATTTCCACTATGAACCCTCCCTTGTGTATCTTACTAAGTCTCTTTCCCACATTTTAGTAGTTTCATCCAGACAAAATTTCCCTTGGTCATTTGTTATGTTGCATGAAACAATGTCAATACCTTGCAAAATGGAAGACATTTGACATGTCTTCTCCTGTCCATGCAGCCTGTTTCCTTTCAAAGCTAAAAATGGATGTGTTTAGTTTGATTTGTGCTTGAAAAATCCACCTGGACTCTTACTTGCTTTTCTGTAATCCTGATTTTTAAGAACACTTTGTCTCATTTTCCAGCATTTTCTGGAAATGATGTTAACTGTGCTCCCCACTCTCTTCTTTTCTACGGCTTTTGAAAAAGGCTGCTTGTTTGACATTTTCCAGTTTCCCAGACCAATCCCTAGTGAAAGTTTTCTCATCACAATCACTAATGATTCTGTCATGGATTCAGCATATTTAAGTACCTAAAGTGAATTCCACCAGGCCTAGCAATTTAAAAAAACCCAAAACCATTAGCTAAAATATCTTGTCTTTCTCTTAAGTAATATAGATCCTGATTCCTTGTGACTGATAGCTTTTGATCTCATCTGGCATTTCACTGAAGATTGAAGCAATGCACTGAAGTGCTATGCACTTCGGTTTTTTAGATTCCTTTTTAGTTTTCTTTTCCCTGACTTTTTTTCCCTATTTTTCCCTTCTTTCATAGTAGCAGACCTCTGTATTTTTTTATTTCCTATCTTTTGTATTTGTTTTGAATAATGTCTCAGTTTATACAATGATCTTTCCAATTTTAGTCTTTCTAAGTATTCAGACTTTATATCCACATCTGGTACACCTCTCTCCTCTCTCTGAGATCCCTGTGGTTTACCAAACTGCTTTCTTGCTACTTTTCAAATCCATCCTACAGACTGGACTACTTCACTATTTTGCTTTTAATATCTCCTTATGGGTCAACATATTTCTGAACTCCTTTTCCTTGTGTCCCATGGTATCTTATTTATTAGGTCTTTGAGTTCCTCATTTCAGTCCAACATCTTGTCTTCACTTTTTCCTACTTGTGGAGAATATTTAACTCTCATTTCCTCAACTCACTCCTATTTTTACCTTTTACTTTGACATTTTAAAATAAATCTTCCCTACAGGCAAGGACCTTCTTCCCTTCTGGTTGTTTGCACAATTTTCTGCATAGAAAAACTGTCAAACTTCTTCAGGAAGTTTCTGGAGATCCTTCTCTACTCCGTTCCTTTCCCAAGAGGTGCTTGGGGCTTTCAAGTTCTGTTACAATTAAGATCTTGGGGGCTTTTTGCTAATTTCTCACAGAGTTATCTTCTGCTTGATCCACCTGATTTGATGTCTGACATTAGCCAGATAACACCTTTGCTCTTTTTCCTCATTACTGTCAGGATGCTTTTATGTAGATCCGTATCTTTTTATGTTCTGACACTTAGCAGCACCTCTTCCCTCCTTCCTTGGTTGAATAAGCTGTTAAATATTCTAGCCCTTGTGAATATTCCCACCAGGTCTCTATTTGAGCTGAGTCATAATTTTGATGTTGTTTAAGGACTTCTAGCTCTATCTGCCAGATAGTTCCTCATGCTTTTTGCATTAATACACAGGCAACTGAGATGGTCAGAAATGCAGACTGCTCTCTTTTTGTTCTTCCTCCGTTCTGTTACTCTTGTCCTTCTTCCAAATCAGCATTGCTTACACTTACTTCTCTCATTTGTTCCTAGCTGTCAGGCTTTTATCTTAGTTGCTGTTTTTCACTTTTTGGGAGAGAGAGATCCCTTTTCTTCTCAGAAATTCTTCTAAAACCCTCTTGAAAAAGTTAGCTGTGCATGAAATTATTCTGAGCATTTTCTAGGTAGCTATTTAAAAAACACAAAGAAGTTATTAGTTTTTTTGTATAAAATGGAGGGTTTGGCAATGAGGTTAGAAGTATGTTTTCATATTGCATCACTTCCCACTGCTTCTAACAGTTCCTCTTATATTGTTATTATTTCAGATATTTCCTGGGAATGTTTTAGTGACTTGGAATGAAGATGTGATCTGATTGCCTATCTGTAAGAGAAATAACTACTAATAACTGTTCTTGGAAGTCTATATATCATCACAATACATCATTTATTCACCTGCCCTCAGAACTATTTTCCCTGGGTTTATTTTGTTATCACGTATAATGATTTTATTCTCTTTATCCATTTTCTTCTCTTCATGGCACTTCAAACTCCCACCTTGTGCCCGGAGTTTTTTCCATGACAACTCTGATGATATCTGCTCTGCTGACATAATTTCATACCTACCTGGGGTAGTCATAAGCTTTCTTTTGTGCAATTTGCATTCACATACTCAATGCAGAAGTGTCCCCTGCATTTTTTTAGTATGACATGCAATTTTTTTTCTCTATTTCTTTACCCTTTTCTATTCTTTTTCATCATCCTATTTGCCTGATTCTAGGATAAGTAACTCTTATCATTCTTTACCATGATAAATACATTCTCAGATCTCTAGCTGTATTATATGAAGAGCTGGTGGATTAGAACGCTTACTGACTTCTTTGAGACCATTAATTTTTGTTATTACCATAGTATGCATTAAATGGGTTGAATCTTTTTTATTGATCTATAATAAAATAATGAATTTAATTTTTTTAACATGAAAATCTAATTTTTTTTTTCTTTTGATACATATACCTCTTTCTAAACCTTTAGGGAATATAATATTCTGGAAAGATATTTACCATTATACAGGTAAGGGCAATTGTACTAAAAAGGTGCAATAAGTCTTGGTGCTACCCCAGCTTATGTTGGACATTGTTATTCTGCAGAAAGAATAGTTTTCATCTAACCTAGGAGAGTATGTGAATAATCATTTAAATCAAGCACTGACATCTGCATGTGCTTTACTTGGCTTGTTTTTAATCAACAAACTGTCAGCCTATGATATTGCTCTAAGTACACAATTCAAGTGCCAAGAAATTACAGGACATTTTAAGTTCTGGGTCTGGGTTAGTTAGTGAATTAATACAAGCACATCTAAGATGTATGCCTCATGCCCAAACAGATACAAAGTATGCTTATTTTGGCTGAATGAAGCACATCCTGGAATGTGTTATTCCACTTAGAACAGCTTGTTGAAAAAAAGAGAGGGAAAAAAAAAAGATAAGATGTTTCTAAATGTCAGTTTGTCTACTTTAGGAGTTATTAATCCACCAGGAATTTCAAAGTAGAATTATACTTGATGTATCACAAAGAATATATATAACAAATACAGAAACAAAAGCCAGGGAAAAAAAAAAGAAAACAGGAGGATATATTTACTGCAAAATTACTATTGTGTTACTCAATTTTTGTTCTTAATTGCCATGAACTCACTGAAGCTCTTTATCTTTTTATCTAACACCAGCAACAGCAGTTCTGTTGTTCTCCAGACCCTGTGGCTTGCTGCAGTTTGCTTCATTGACTGAGATGATGGGAAACTTCCATGTTCATGAGGTAGCTGTAAATGAAAAACCCTCTTGTATCCATCCTTTTTCTTTCTTGTATCTTTTTCTTTCTTTTTCCTCTCCCTTGCTACTTTCTATCCCAATACATGCAGTTAGCAAGGCTTAGGAGACTAACTCTCATTGCTGTTTCTCTAGCATTTTTTAACAGGAGGTAACAAAGCTGGAAGGAAAGAGGTTGGTGTCAGGGCCACCCACTGTTGATCATCAGGAAAGCTGCGAGTTTCAAGAGAAGTGATTGCTGGCAGTCCTTAGGCTGGTTGTGAGCAAGATAAGGAGCTGGTTTATTTTTGGGTGAAGTCTCTTCAGACTGGGCAGAGAGTAACTAACTTTGGAAGGTCAGATTGATGCTATGACCCTTGGATTGATGCTATTGTACCCTTGGATGAAATTGTCCCTTGATATATGGAGAACAAATAAAAACTCTGCTTTGCAGTGCTCTTCATACTCAGATCATACTCAGCAAGAAATCAATTTCTGGGGAAACTTTTGAGAGTGATATTGTATTTGATGTATGTACAGGATACATGTAAATTGCAGAAAGAGAAAAGAAGATGCACCAACATCTTCCCATTTAGAGAAGAAACACAAAATTCTTTGAAAATTTAGTTTCCTATAATAATAATGCAGGACTGAACAGATACATTTTTTTGCCTTGCATCCCTGATTTCTGAGACATCAGGCACTATCTGTTGTTAGATGCAAGGTGCTGGGTTGGTTAAGGCAGTCCCTGTGTTCCCAGGGAGCTGAGGATACTACTGTTCAGTTGAGTTGAACTGATATAGAAAGAAAACTGGCACAGAGTATACAGTAACTCATTCTGTTAAGGATTTGGCATGGCATCCAAGGGAAACCAATTATGATTTATGTCAATGCAGCACAGATAATTTCCTATTGATTGACTGCCAAATTCTTGATAAAATAATGAGTCAATGCTGATGCCAGTCATTCTTGGGCACCGTCAGATCAGTATTTCTGTTTCACATGCCCTTGACAAGGTTTCTCTCAAAAATTTTCAAGGAAAATGAATTTATAAATCCTCTTCAAATAAGTAAACTCAAGGATACTTAAGCAGTGATTTCCTTTAGTGTTAGTGTGGGTTTTTTTGTTTAAATGCATGCTTTTATCTAGACATTTGGTGACAGGTCTGAAAATAGTGAGTTTTACCTTCATTACTGAAAAAAACAAACAAAGGAGTTCCTCTGTTTGCTAAGGATTCCTCTTAGAAGATCAGTACATGCTTGGATTCAAAGTAACTTGCAGTGAAGAATAGCTTGTATGTGTATCTGGAGGACTAAATGTTGTAGGAACAATCCCCTGTGTTTACATGGGAGAGCATTCTAATGCTGCAGCACTAAATTTAAGTAGGAACAGAAAAGAAATAAAACCTTGGTATGGTGAAGGAGGATTGAATTTTAAAGGAGAAAGCAAAAGTACAGGCTGAGAGAGACATTTGAAGGAAAGTAGTCAGTCTCACCTAGGCTGACGTTTCTTAGGAGAAGGATAATGTGAACCAGCTTAAGTAGGAACTGAAAGATTAAATATATGGAAGATAATGTGCATATGGAAGTGAGTGTTCCAAATGGTTATGTAAATTTTAAATCATGTTTTTAATGTGTCTGTGCCTTTAAGTTATAAATGCTGCATTTCTTTCTATAGAAGAAGTTTCTTGGGCGCACTTAAATCAAAATCAGTCTCCCAAATGGGAACTTATTGACAATGGCCATTGTACCCACATTAAATTATGGCTGGAAGAATGGAGGCACCACTGCTTGAAAGTAGGTGAGGTACAGATTCTTTTTTCTAGGAGAGGAGTACCTTGAAAAAGTTCCATTTTAATGCTATGAGCCTAAAAATACTAGCCACCTTCTGACCGAGAGAAGGGTGAATGGGAGGATCCATAAAACACAGCCTATTCCTGCTTGCCTTTCCATACACACAGGAGCCTGAGCCAAACAGGCTCCACAGGTGTCCCGGCTTTCAACCAAACTCTTGTAATTCTTATCCCAGCTGCCCTTCCTGCCAGCCCTGGCAGTAAGGGTGAGAACTGGCTGTGTTAACTTTAGTCCTAAGGCAGCTTTAATGTTGGCTGGAATTTTAGTCATTAACAGATCAAATCCTTGTGAAACTGCCTGCTCTGCACTTTAGCTGGTGCAATGTAAGCCTGCAAATTCACTCACAATTCATAGGGATAGCAATTTCTTCTTAGTAACATAATGCAATGAGGAGGGGTCAGAGAGACTAGGAAATGGGGTGTAATTCACTCTCTTCAGTGTACAGACTTCTGATAGATCATCCTTCCTCACCCTGTCAGCCTCTGTAAGTGTTCAAGCAAACATACAAGGTCCTTCCTTTGCATGATAATTTTGTCTGGTGAGAACTGAGGCATTCTTTTACTTCATTGAGATTTCTACAGAGGTTATGACATTTAATGTTCAGCTCTAGCTGCTCATTGCTGGTTGGGGTACAAACCAAATGTGGCCCTGCAAAACAGGCTCTCTTTGTAGCACCTCAGCAGATGTTAACAACAATCTGTTACTCAAAATTGTCCAAGTATGAGTAGTTTGAAAGAAAAAAAAAAAATCAGTTCCACCAGAGTAATTTCCACACACAGACTGTATCAGTTCTCTGGAATGAAAAGTTTTCACATCTGCCCTCTAATCCCATTCAAGGAATCCTATGGGAACACTCCAAGAAGGGTGATAATTTTTATTCACACCTTTCAGGTCTCGCATATTTGCTTTCTGCTGGAGCAAATAGTAGGCTGGCTTCCTTCAACAAATGGTCTTTGAACAAAGACTTTCTTTCACTGAGTCACCCAGTGCCTTACCTGTGAGACTATTCCTTCAAAGGATGCAGTTCATTTCATTTACTGTTGCAGTCCATGAAAGGGGAAGACGTTTCTTAACTACCCCTGGCTTGTCCTTAGAATGTTTCTGTGGTTTCAATGAAATATATTTGATCAGGCAACCAGTGTGTGCTGTTGCAGATGCCCTCTTCCTAGGAGGCACCTGGTGGGTGGAGTGTGGATGCAGAACAGCCTGTAATTTTTCATCCGTTCTCAGCTACAAATCTGGACTATTCATTGTGCACCATGCAGCAGTACAGCACTTGGATTAGAACATGCTGAAATATCTACTCGCAGGTATGGAGAAGCCACAAGTGGCCAGGAGACAGATCTCCTTGGGAGCGATATTTCTAACCAAGTGCAAGCTTGCTGGTTCCACCTTCTCATCTCAGTGGTTTTCCTGCTAAGAGATGTTCAAGAGTGTCTGCATTGGTGTGAAGTCTTCTAAAAACTGCAGAAATTGAAGCTGTCTGGATGTGGTTTTTGTTGGGGGATGGGCACAGGCTAGGGAGTTAACGACTGTCATCAAGTTCTCGGAGCAAGACAAAGACAGCGATCGAGGCCTGAGGCAGACCTCACCAGGTTGGAGCCATAGCCGCTTGACGACCTTGACGATCATGTATGTCCTTGGAGGCCTGGGGGAGTGCTGAGAACTAGTGAACAAGGAGCTCGTGGTCTGTGCCGGAAGGAGAAAAGAGAGAAACCGCAAGGGGAGGGTTCGACATAGATGATGTAACATGTAACCAATCAGAGTGTGGCTAGTGGGCATGGTTAACCATAGCCTTATATAAGCTTGTCTGATGCTCTCAATAAACGGATTCTGGCTGATCACATTGATCATGGGTGTCAGCCCCTTCTTGCGTTAGTTTTAATTCTGGCTGCAGTACATCTCGATTAAAAATTTGGAAAGCAAAAGCCAGTTGCCCAGCACCTCCTCTCTGTCTTGCAGGTACAGGGGAGGATCAAGATCAATTACCTCAACTGACATAATACAAGATACAGGATTCTGGAAACTGGCATTAAAAATCAGTGGACATATGCCCATTTTCCATTTCAAAATTTTAAATAGTTCATAGAGAAATTGTTCTGTTTTGATTTTGTTTGAACACCGTATGTTTAGTAACAGCTTCATTTTATTCAACTGTACTGCTTAGGTGCTTTGGGTCTGCATATGCAGTCTACTTTTGAAAGCCAAGCAGGTTGTGTAATGGCCAATTTTATCCCATCACAATAGAATGAGCACCTAGCTCAGTTTTCTATTGCCAATTCACACAGGAAGAATTACAGTTCACTAAATGGATGAATAGCCAGCTCATTACAAAGTAGTTATTCCATAATGTTGTTCATACTGACAGCAAAATCCATTCAAGGGACCCAAATGATGGCATAACTGTATGGAAGCATCTGTACCAACACAAGAGCTTTGTTTGGATTAGTTAAAGGAGTATTTCAAAGTCAAGCTATTATATTCCTGTATTGTCTTTCAGAATTATTTTGGGTAATGCTAAAATATCCTGAAATTATTAATTCATAAGTCTTACAGCTTCAAAACTATGGAAAATTCTTTGGTCTGAACACAAATTTGTGCATAAGTGTATGACTTACTTTCTTCCTCATAATATGGTATAAACTTAAAATGATAGGTTACGTTTTTAATTATTGAACATGAATAAACCAATATCATAAATCATTGTCTAAGATGTAACATTTTAGATTAGGTGGAAGTGAAAAAACTATTATTAACTACTGTATTATTAACAAAGACCAATCTACCTTGGTCTTTATTCTCTCTTCCAGGCTTTGATAACCTTTTTCTCTTTACTTGTAATCTTTTTCTGTATTTAAGAACCAAGATGTTTTTGTACTCATGGAAAACAAGCAAACACACCTTTCTATATTTTTGCACCACTCAGTTTGTTACAGGAACCCACGCTACCATTGTATTCTTGCTACCCACTACTTGCTCACCCCACCTCACCCTTACTGAAAGCTACTTTTAAGGATTCATTCACTAGTCCAAAAAAAGTTTTGTAAAAGGTCCATGGCACATAAAGCTAACGGGGAGTGAAAAATCTATCCACCTTTCATTGCTCAAATGTAGTGGGCAAGATGGTTTAATTTTCAGATGTAGGATTTTGCCAATGAAGCTGTTGCCAGCTGTGGATTTAACACTGGAAATGCTTCCTTGTATGGTGAAGCTGAGGGCTGCCATTCTTGAACTATGCAGATGACTGAGTACACACAGAAGGGACACACCTTGAACAAGAACTAATGTTTGAGAGGGAGAAGGCTTACTAGTTCCCTGGATCACTGCAAGATCACTGCCTATTGTAAAGTTGCTTATATTCTGCAGAGTCTATTTTTAAAAATTATAGACAATGCAACTTCCACCTCATCCCTCAGGAAGTTATTCCACCAAGTAATACATATTACCATCTGGAAGTTTTTTCCTGGTATCCTCTTTTAATTTTTCCTCTGTTAATACCTTTCCCATCATAAACACCTATTAAATTGCTTGCAGAATTACAGCTTCACCACAAAGTTATTTGAATGATCAGGATAAACTGAACTATACCTCCTATATGGGATTCTATAGGATGAAATTAACACCCCACCTCGGCAAATGCAGCCAGTTCTTTATTTCATTTGGCACATCTGTTTTGGAATGCAGCTTTGGCACAAGTGAAAAAAAAAAAAAGCAGAGCAGTCTGCTCTTTGGTTACACAGAATTGGCCACATGGTCCTGCCTGCCTTGCGGTGCTCTTCTTCAGGAATGTCATTCTTCATACACTGTTCTGTTACCTTAGGAGAAACTAGTGTTCCAGCTATCTCTTTTAGGACATGTAAAAGGTGATGATTACTGATTGCTATGTGCTCATCATATTACTGTTGGGACCTGGGGAAATACAAGCCTTTCTCAAAATATTTCTTAATTATTTCATGGTTTTTCTATCTGAGGACATAGTTAACCATTGTGGACTGTTTTAACCCTGGATTAGGTGAACTCTCAGTTACCTACCTATTCTTTTGCCTGGATTTTGACCTGTTTTTCCTTTGTAGCTATTCAAGGCATGTGCCTCTTCTGTGAACACACTGCTTCATGACCTGGAGTATTAAGATAAACTGAAACTGAATCCTTGAACAGGATAGAGCTGAAAATAATGGTGCAATGTAAGTGTCATTGACGGGCATCAATCCATGGAGAACTCAATAGCCTGTTACTTACACGAAGCTGAGAACTTTGAAATATGAGGATGGAAGGAATTAGATGATTGTCACAATTACCTTCTTTATTAAATCTTTCCACCATTAAGAAAACAGGATTCCAGTGTCAAATAAAGGGCTTTTGAATATAGAAGGAGTGCATATTTTGTGCAAATTGCAAAACAGTCACTAACCAGTATCTCTGCTTGATAGATGTTGACTGCTGATGCTTATCAACTCATAATATATACCAAAAATAAGATAAGTAGAGGAGTTTTAGATGTTAATTTATTAATTATTTGAGTACCTGGGATATTTAATCAATAAAGATAAACATATCTTAATTGATGCCCAGTGGTCTCCATTGCCAGAAAAGTAAGTGGATATATACGGGTAAAAATGGAAACAATCCAGCAAAATAGATGAACCTAATGTCTGAATCAATTTTTGGAGAGAGGAAAAAAAAGAAGGAAATGATAGTTACTTTGCATTGGCTGGAATCCCAATGAATGAAACAAACAGATTGGCAAAGGAACATTATCATTTACCTTCAAGACATGAGATATGGCAGAAGTACATGGTATTTTAGCAAATTGGATGGTTTTGCTGCATTTTGGCAAAGTTAGTTGGACACAGTGAATATAAAGATATGCACATTTCCTATGTCCTTTTGGGAGTTACTGCTTCTGCCAGTGCCCAGCAGCATGGCAGGAGGGCATGCCAGTAAGTGCATGCTGCATTCTGAGCTCCTTGCTGGTCACTAAAATCACAGGGAGAAACACAACAGTGAACTAGGACTTTTGAGTGTAAAACAAAAGGGAAAGTAATGCTCACATTACTTGGTTTATTTTATTAAGTTTTAAAATGCTTTTAATGTTCATTTTATCTGATGAGTTCTGCAGCAAAACCTTGGATAGGGTAAAACAATTAAACAATTGTTCTTTTATAGGAAAGCAACTTTTCCCTACTGATGCAGCAGTATTTTCCTGTCTTTCCTTTTAAAAGTAGACTAGTGACTTCTCCAAATTTCACAGGCACAAATCAGGGGCAACTCTATCTTGTGCAGTACCCAAATTAACACCAGTATACTTGGAACTGGAATTTGATGTGCGGTGTTGATTTGGCGATTCACTGCAGAGAGTCAGTGAAGAAAACAAAGAGAATACCCGTGCAAAAATAAGGACGATTATACCTGAGGGAAATGATAATATTTCACAGAGCCAAATCAGAAGTTAGAAAAGTGTGTTAATAATTTCCAGATCTGTCAGTGAAGCTGAAGTATATTCTTTAAGGTTAAATTATTTGGTACATCTATGGACAAATTTCACTGAGATTTAATATAGACAAAAGTTATTGAAAGATAGACTCATTCTGGGTTGAAGTAAAGGATTTTTTTCAAACAAAACTAAACCCATGCAAGATGATCTCAGTCACAAGACAAAGTACTCAATATTCCAGTGTCGGATTACCATTAGAAATGTAACCATGTCCCATAGGCTGATTCAGCAGATCTCTTACTACAATTGGGTGACAAAGATTAGAGATTTATTATTTGAGCATATTGAAATTTGACACATTACGTCATGAGTCTGCACATCATTGCAACAAAGCTGTTTTCTCTGAGGTCTGTCTTAAAAAAGCAACTGAGATAAGTGAATCTGTAATATAAACTGTCTGGTTAGTTATATAAATTGTGTTCCTTGTCTTGTTGATTTCTGCAGCTCCAATTTCACTTTTTGTTCCACTCTCAGCACTAACTTAAGTGGAAATGAACAGACTGCCTCAAAGGGGCCTGAAAGCTGCTTGAACCTGAGCTCTGTTACAGGTCCTCAAAATGTAACTGCAGGGATTGAAAAGATTCAAAAAACCTTGGCCCTTTTGCGATACTACTCACTGTGAGAACAAAGGAAGAAAAATTGGGTGCGAAGAGAAAAACACACATGTGAATCTTTTATTCAGCAATATTTTTCTAAAAGATTCCCCCATCATTGAGGGATCTACTATGACTGAAGCAGAGGACATCATACGTGCACTCAGTTCTACTCTACAGCTGTCCAACCCAATTCAAGCTGTGATCAGTAGGCAAGAAGTGGAATTGGCCTAAACTCCTGTGGAGAAGACAGTGCAGAATGCTGCCTTCCTATATTCAACATTCAAAGAAGAACATAAAAAAATGGCAATTTTATGAATCTGTGAGCCAGAGGTAGGGAAAATAGTGCTGGAGGCTTGGAAGCATTTGGATTTTATTAACAGATCATTATTTTGTTCTGGGAATAAACTAAAACAAGTTATGTAAAAAAACATTATTGACTTTAAGCAGACCATTCTGTAAAGACACCTGATTTCAACCCCAGTATTGTCCATGGCAGGGGCTGCACTGCCCATTCTCCATTCCTTGCATTGCCTATGGCTGTATGGCTCCAGTTATTAACCATGGTGATCTAGCACTTCTTCCAGCCTCCCAGCCTTTTCTCCGAGGAGCTTAATTCCCCAGAGGAAATTCTGAGGCACAAAGCACACTTTTGAGAGTAGGTAGATCCCTGGTAGAGTGAACCTTTCAGCGTGGCTCATATACTTCTTATCATTGTTACTCACTGCTAATGTCTGGTAAGCACAACACTTGGTAGACTTTGTTTGTCATAATACTTGCATAATTCTGTTTTCTCAGTGCCAAATAATCTCCAAAAAGGGGAAAACATGAGCAAGTTAGAAAAAAAAACAAGAAAAGTCTAATGAAGAAGAGTGAGCCCCTTGTGCACCATCTTTTAATTTTTTTCCAGGACTAAGAAACTGTAGAACCCAAACAAAGAGAAGAAACATCTTCCCCAGCAAACGTCTTTCTTCACAAGTGATTGAGATTTGATTATAAGCACGTGTGTGCACACACAGTATTCTACCTGTGGAAACAGTTTCCAATGAAGTTACTGCCCAAAAGCCACCCCTGAGAGAAGAGCATCCAATTCTGCTTGCTGAATCCTTGCAAAGAGCAGGATGAAGCAGATCCTAGAGCACTGGGATGTCCCAGGGTTAATTGCTGTCTGGGTCTCTATGCGGACATTGTGATAAGCAGGAAGGAATGGGCAGACACTGTTTCCTCCAGAGGAGAAAAACACTCCTTTAGAAGATACAATTTTAACACTCTTAATGCAATACTAAAATATGGACCCAATGCTGAAGGCAAGCTTGGGGAAACTGGCCTTTCTTGCCCTATGAGTCGGACTTCCAAGCTTGCATTGTTAGATTCTTCACTGTCATGTTGGATGAGCCATTACAGCCCCACATGTGCATCTTTCTTCTGTAAACTTGCTTAGGGCTCTCTTAAAACTTCTGAGAAATAGCTATCCATCCTTACCTGTGCTGTCACAGAGTGTGATCAAAAAAATACATCAAGAGAACAATAACTGCATATCATTCTCTGATACTCTATAGCCTTTTACATGCTTTTGAAAAGGCACTTAACAGATGCTTGCCCTTGCAACGTGGGAAGGGGATAAGCTGAATGTGAGTGCCCTCCAGATGTGGGGGACTTTATGATAGAACAATAATGGCAGCTGTCTACATACATCACGTGCCCTTAAAAAAAACAAACCACAGAAAACCTCCAGGAATGAATGCAAACAACCAGCAAACTGTGCCATCTTTAACATTGCTCTGTGTATTGGGTATATGTCTACAGAATTTTGTTCAAGATTTTGGCTTCATCATGGGCTAGAGGAAAAAATTGAGAAAGAGTTTTGCCTGGTCAAGGGACTCAAATGCTTTTCACTTTACTCTTTGCTTGATCAAAACCATTTTTTTTTAAATAGCTATTGCTTCTCATGGAAGTCTCCCATCACATAAAGTTTGAGAAGCAGATATCCTGAAATAATTGCTACATTGCAGAGTAGATATTTTCCTGCTCCTCGACTACATGAACTGCTAGTGTGTAATTGGGATGCAGGCTAAGTGCTAAAATCTGATACCATTACATCAAATGACACTCTATAAAATAACATCTGTCTGTGTGTAACACGGGCTTAATTCCCAGCACAATGCCAGTTGTAATGAAAACTACACTGTAAACACTGAATGCATAAAAAAAAAGGGAAGAAAAGAATGAAGTGCAAATAGACTGATTTTCTGATGGATTGCAGGTAGCAAAAAGACAGGTTATTATCTTCCTGTAGTTTATAATGTATTTTGTCTCATAAAATGGACTTATTACATCAGTTTTTTCATTTCTTTGCAGTTCTTGGTAGTTCTACACCATGTGAATACATATGTGCTTGAATATGTATATATGTACAAATATATTTAAATGGAGCTCAGAGGATTAAAAAGTAATGCAACAGTCATTACAGTTAGCACAAAGATTTCCATTGGATTTAAAGCTGGAATCAAGTTGAGGCTGGAACCAGCTCTAAAATCTGCTAAGCTTTCTTTTGTAATTTTGGCCTGGATCACAATAGTAGCCTTGTTCAAACTTTTTTTTCCTATGTCTACTCCTACACCCTTGTCATAAGAGCTACTTAAATTGTCTTGATATTAGTTGGTTCAGATATAAAGTAAAAATAATATTTCATGAGTAGCATATTATGGTGTATTAAGTGTTTACATATGATGCAGAACCACTTTTCATTTGAAATGATCTCATTCTCTCTTGTGTGAAATATCATCTTCTGCAAACACTGTCAGAGAAAGTATATTCAGAGATGTGGGCTTTAGGAATCAACAGCTGAAAATATAGAGCTGATGAACCAGTGATGAAATGTTACCTAATTTTAGATGCCAGGCTGCCAGACCATTTTCAGTGTTTTTATTTTATTCCTTATTTCATTTGACATAAGATAGTTTCCTATGAATACGAGTACATGTTCATATTAATAGTTATAATTTTTTCTTCCATTGGTCATGCAGAAGGACAAGAATAATGTCTGAATATATTCCCATATGAAATATCCTTATTTTTCTAAGCTGTAACTCAATAATTTGTACAACATTATCAAATAATGTCATCAACTATGACATGTCCAGATACCATTTGAATACGTCTATAATGCAGTTGCATCTGCATTTGTGTTTATCCAAAAATCATATTTTTTGGTATGCATAACAGAAGGAAATACTGACATGTGTTCAACAGTAAGGAGCAGAAAATGTTCTGGCATTGTCTGAGTCTACTGGTGGGAAAAGTAATTAATTAAAATGGGAAGAAAGACATGTTGTAATGACATTTCTGTAGAACAACTATAATTTTGCAATAGAAACAAGTTTGTTATAAAAAGATATTTTCCCTCTAAGTGTGTTTCAGAAAAGTCTAATTTTTCCTCATAAGGGAAATTCCTAGTAAGTAATTTCTAATGCAATTTCTATGTAATTTTATACAGAATATTTGACAGTCTCTGCACATATCTATACTAGAGGAAGGAAAAAGTAATTTGTCAGGTAACATGTATTTACTAGTAGAAAATGTTTCATGCAGCAGCATCCTAGGGCTGTGTGACACAGGTGTTCTTTCTGTATACTCAGGCAGATGTGTTCCATGGCAGTTATTAATCTGATGATTGTGTGGGGGTTTTTTTCATGGGTTTCCTACTCTTCAGCTGCATTGCTAAAATATGTACTAAAATAAGGGCAAGAAAGTGCTTGAGCAACATGCTTTTGGGTGAGGAAGGACCTTCTACTGCTGTCCCATGTGCCCTGGCATGGATTGCTTTTGTCCATGCATTTAGGTTTTGGAACAAACAAGATCTTACCCCTCTCAAAATTATTCTCTGATGCCAGTGTATTCACCAGTTGAAGTGAACTGATGCGTTTATGAAGGCAGTAAGAGAGTTCTTTTGTGTCTACATTTCCAAACTGTTGATAATACACAAACTGGTGCAGGTGATGTTTTTGTTATGCTGCTACTGACATTACTCTGACATTGAATAGTCCTTGCTGAAGAAAACTTACTATTTTTATTCCATGTTTTAAAAGAAAATTGTTTTTGCTGAAAGCTACATGCTCTGCTTTCCATTTCCTTTAACTTGCTGTTTCCACTCTCATTATGTTTTTCAGGAAAATAAAATGAATTTTATTTTATCTATTCACAGAGAGATTATTCTGGGGGAAAAAAAGCACAGAAGTAATTTGGATTTATACCCAGCCACTGCTTAAAGCTAATGCTTGAGCCTGGAGAAAGGATGAAGATAAAATTGGAAAATCCAAGCTGGATGATTTTCTAGACTCAGTTACTCTGAACACTGCAAAACATTTCATCAAAAAAAACAACAACAACAAAAAAACAAAGAGAAAGGCCAGTTAACACAACTGAATAGGAAGAAAATAGCAAATTTAACAATATATCAGGAGAGGAGCACATGGTTGCTGGATGCAGTGTTAAGTCGACAGGACCTCCTAGAACATATTACCATCAACAGACAAACAAAGGGTTAGTGTGGCTCCAACTAATACTGAAAATACCCCAGGAAACAAAATACCTTTTAGATGAAGACAGAATATCATAAATGTGAAGGTATCCCTCATGTTGGTGGTGAATGATCAGGTTGAGGCTCCACAGTGACCACTGGAGCCTGGACATGGGGGGAAGGAAGAAGATGAGCAAGGAGTTTAGGGCAGAAGGCAGGCAGTGAAATGTCTGTATTTTTCTCCTAAGATGCCATGTGTGCTTGTGTGGCAGCAAGAGTAGGTAAGCCAGAATTTTCTATCTCAGTGTGTTACAGAAGATACACTGAAGTCTGAAGACACATAAGGGGTAGAAAGTAGATAGAGTTATATATCACTCAGGAGCTCAACATAGGAGCTAAAATACTCAGAGGCTCAGGGGCAAGCAAATAACTGAGGCTCGGGGGTTGTGCCAATGAGCATCGTAGAGACAACCAGGGAGCCAGACAGGATTTAAGTGAGTTTTCAGAAACCTGCACCCTCTTCTGCTTGTCTGGAGAAGGGTGAAATGACAAGCCTTCTCATATCCTGAGATATGAGAAGCACCAGCATTAGGAGGGTCCCTGGGCACTCAGTTGGCACTGGCTGACAGTCCAGGCTAGCACCCAGATGTCCACAATTGGTTTAATTTTGAGCTTCAGTGGTGGATTTAATCTCCCTGAAAGTCTGTGCAGACTAATAAGAGATGACTTGATTTGTTAGGCTTTATGAGCAGTCTTTGGGGAGAAGGTGATAGGTGCCTCACTCAGGTATTGTGGATGATGGAAAGTACTTTGTGCTTTTGTGTTTTACTTTTTACTTTAGAAATGCCAGAAACATCAAGCAGATTGTCCTTTTTTGCTGGGGAAGGACTTAGCTGTGACAAATGCAGCACTGAGGGTTTTGTAAACTGTCTTGAAAGAACAGTGTATACCAAAACTGATAGATTCCCTAAAATTACACAAAAATTCCAAAGCATTCTGAAATATGCATTTCCTATTTCAATCAAGTTTTGTTTCTTCAACTGTGCTGTCCAATTTTCAACCAATTTTCAACTAGAAATCAAGACTTTAGGATAGACTGAGAATGAATTTGTAAGAGTATCAAACAGTGAAAAAATGAAATTCCAGAACTTCTGCTGTAGTTACAGAGCTGTTGTGATTTTTCAATCTTATTTTGAGATTTCTTTGCACATCTTAATGTAGATAATGCTTTCATTTAACTTGAGTTTTCAAAATAGGCTTCCTCCCTTTTAAAGCTGTCAGTTTGCTGCCTGCAAGGCTGGATTTACTTTCTTGGTCATAGTATTTCAATCTAAATTTGCTTAGCAGATAATTTGCCTTCATGGTGTCAAACATGACTTCTTCTGACGGGTTGTTTTTAAACACATTGCTTTGACTTCAGCTAATGTGTTTCTTGGTCATTCTCAGTTTATTACTTTTTAAGAAGCAGTCTCTTTCTGCAAGCTGAGAAACTCCAAGCCCCACAGATTTCCCCAGCCATAACTCCTCCCTGGAAATTAATTACCTGGAGTTAATGTCCATCGTTAATCAGCATAATACAAACTCACTCTTTACCAAGAGTGGATCAACAACAGCCTCTGTTTTGTTCATTAAGAAGCAGGGTGTCCTTAATTGACATGAAGGTTTTCCACAAGGATCCTACAATAGCACAGTCTTCCTGCTTGGAAAGAGTGCTTCCCTTTTTCTCTTTGTCTAGAAAGTAGCATGAGTGTGTCTGCGCTGCAACAGTAGGCAAGGCAACCACTGGATTTTGGTACACAGGAAAAGCAGAATATGCAGAAAACCAGGGCTCATAGATCTGCAAATTCTGGCTCTGCTGCTACAGGACCAAAGTTGCTAAGATAAAAAAATGCACCAGGTATAGTCTGATCTTAAAAGAAGAGCTTTTTTGCATATTCTGAATGAGAAAGGTCTTTTCTGGGGTGACCAAGCTAAGCTGAATATCCAAGTATGTAAGGTGAAATTGATTGTGACCAGCAAAGTCCTGTGGCTCATCCCCCCTGAGGACTTTATCAGGGAAAGCCTGGAGTGCAGTCTTATGTCTGTGTAGAAAACCCATGCCTACTCCCTCCCCTTCTTTCCCCTCTCCTTGCTACTGTCCTCTTCCTGCAGCAGTGACATTTACTTCCCATGGAGTAATGGTCATTCTCAGCTGAAGACACAAACGTTTGATGCAGCCCTGGTGGCTTCAGTGCATTTTTGCGATGGCAGTATCTGGAAACCCTGTCAGGCTGATGAATGTTAGAATAAAGTGCTGTTTAAACAGAAAACTAGCTTAAACAAACTGAACCGTGACTAAGGGCTGAGTATATCAGTATGGAATTGGTGATGACTGTAAGGTGCAAGATGTGCAGGGCTGCATGTAGCTTCAGGAACAGCCCAGAGCAGAGAAGATCCTTCTGTCCTGAGAAGATCCTATCAGTAGGATCAGGACCTCAATGGTGATGAAAAATGCACATGTTTAATGGTTTTCTGGTTGCCAGCCTCCTCAAGAATATGCTGGGGAAAGCTGGCACAGCCTGTGCCAGAAGCAATTTGTGAGTGCTGACAAGTGAGAAAGCTCCAGCTCCATCCTTCTCCCGCTGGGGTCCCACATTCTGCTGTTAGCTGGGAAGCTTAAATAGGAGCAGTGCAAAGACTGGACAAATGTAGTCTGAAGTCTACTTTAGGTTGATGGAGCAGAGTAAAATGAACATATCATGGGCCAAGACCAAGAGCAATGTTTCATACATGGCTTGGGAGATTTCAATTAGATTCAGGAAAAAAATTCTTTACTGAAAGGATTGTCAATCACAGGAATGACTGGTCAGGGAAGTGGTTGAGGTGTGAAAAAGGCATGCAGATGTGGTGCTTCATGATATGACTTAGTGGTGGACTTGGCACTGCTAGACTAATAGTTGGACTTGGTAAGTTAAAGGTCTTTTACAGCCTAAATGATTCCATGAATCAAAGACTTTATGCCCTATATGAGTGCATAAGAATAGTGTTTCCTTATACAGGATTACTTACCTTCTTTCTGCAAATCACTGTGGCTGGCAAGTTGTTGTGATCAGACTGCAAACATTATTTTAAAATTAGGTCTCAATTGCAAAGTTGGGATTAGGGCAGAAATGAAGCCATTCACCAGAACAATTTATTTAATAAAAATTGCAGTGTTTGGAACAGGAAGAAGAGGAAGACAGAGAGAGACAAGAAAGAGTGTAAAAGAAAAGAGATAATACAGGCAGATAGTTACCACCTGCGGATCCAGTGACGTGTCATTGATTCCTTTTACCTGGGGTATTGCAGGTACTGGAGAAAGAGAGAGGCAACAGATCCTTCATACAAACAGTGTACAAGCACAGTTCAAGGCAAAATTCAAATTTAGAGTCCTCCACAAGTAAGTACATTTATATTTGGTAAGTAATCTTTTCTAGTATATCTTTAGTATGTAAAAAAATTTTATATAAGAATAATTAAATGGAAAAAAAAGTAGGCAAAATAAGCTCCAAATTTCCAAACTTCTGCTGACCATACCTAAAAATCCAACTGTGTAAAAAGTTTTAATCTGAATTATGCCCATTTTCACAGAAATGGAACACTTGCTTTTGTGGAGTTTGAGCAAAAAGGTGAGGAATTGTAGTTTTGTAGGTTTTTGCAGATCATGCTCCACTGTTGATGATTAATTGCCTAAAGATTATGAACTTCTTGCAATAATGCTCAGATAGTCTTTGGTCATCACTTTGTCTTTAATCTCTACAAGGACAAGCTTCAGGGAACTGATTTATGCTCTTAAAGAGATTTATTCTCTTTTTACTTGTCACACAGACTAGGTGATTTGTTACTTCTCTCAGACGAGCCCAGGCATGGCTTTCTGAGGTAAACATGAACAGCAAGCTCATAAAAACAAGGGCAAAAGGCTTGCCACCAAAAATCTTTCAGAACTATAAAATTAAAGGAGAGGAGAAAGGTAAAAATCTTGCATAATTTCAGAACAGATTGTAAGAGTCAGAACAGAGCCAGACTGCACAGAGGAAAAGGATGCTGCATTTTCAAATCTTAGAGAAAGATGCTCAGCAAACCTCACATCACTCTGGATGACACTTCCATGCCCAGCATACTTGAAATCACTTTTCCACCATACCCTACGATCATTTTGCAGACATTCATGGTCATACAACATGGCCCATACTGGGGAGAGTCTGGGCTCAGTCCTGAGCTGCATAGGCAATCAGACCATAGCCTCTGAGTGGTATGCCAAAAGCAGGCTTGATTCCTTCCAAGAAGAAGTATGGATTTTCCTACAATCTCTTGAATCACAGCAGAAGAAATCTGGCTTTCTATCTGCATGTACCCCACCAAAAATAAGATCTAACATGCACATATTTCACTATGACCTGGTAATGTGAAGCAAACTTTGTACCTTGTTGCTTAACCAGCACTGCGCATATGAAAGGTGCAGACTGAACCTTATCAGGAATTTATTGATGTATAGAGCACTTTACAACATTATATAGGATGAAAAACAATTCAGACACCTTAATAATGGTTCTTTAAGAGTAAGGAAAACTTCAGGACTGAGGAGACCTTGAAAATGCATGCAGCCCATTATATAGATGAAACCTTGTTTTTCAGCTCAAAGAGCAGGATTAATGGGATAGAGTGGCGGTGAAACGCAGAAACTGTCTTTAAAGGAAATAGAGGAGCGTTACCTTGCTGCCATGATACCATTTCACAGACATTTAGGTATCCATTAATGTGTGGAAAGCAAAATTAGTTATGGCTGGCCCCAAATGAGACTGATTTCTCAGCAGGACTCCACTAGAAACATTCAAAACAGACATCTCAGGTGGGATCGCTTGGTACTACTGCCTAAATGACATGGTTCCTGGGAGATTTGGAGGACTCATTCATTTCATCCATGAATGAAATACTGAGCGATGACTGAAAAAATCTTCCTTTGATATCCCTAGGAAGTGCTTAAAGTAAGTACTCATAAGTACTTAAAAGGTGGATAAGGAAATGTAATTATGACAAAATCTGAAATACTAAAGAGGGCTGCCTTTTCATTTGCATAGTGATGGTGAGATCTTCAGATGTATTTCTTCAGACATTCACAGACAGTTTTCCTTGCCCAGAATCACCAGGGCAGTGTCTGTGGATTTTGAACTGCTATGTTCTAAGTGCAATTGTTTTGAACACTGCCACCTTAAAATATGAAATCAAACTAAGGAAATCCTACATCCTGGAAGAGCAGTAATAATAGGTGCTGAGGTTCATTGTCCATTAAGCATTCATTGCTTTTGCAGCTGTGTTTATCACAGTCATCTTGTGAACTTCTGCAGTTTTGTCACCACCTTCTCAGAATCAAGACTGTTATTCAAAATCTTTTCAAAAGCAATGAAATGGCAGTGGTCCCTTTCACTAAGGACTTGGGTTTTTGCAAACAATTCCTGTATTGCTACTAGCCAAAATACAGTTCTGGTAATTAATGGTGTGTTTTGAAACATTATCAGTGGTGAGTTGCTCCTATGCTCTATCCTGCTCTTGAGTAGAAATTATTTCAGTGCTGTTGTTCCAATGGAACTGTCAATAAATAGCTAATTAAGTGGGAAGCTGAGAGAGTGAACAAGACTACTGGAAAATAGCATATTTCTGACAGATTTTCCAAGGAATTTTTTGATACATAAATTCCCTTGTGTTGGAAAATGATTGTAGGCAGTATGTAAGCATATCACTGGTTACAAGCTTCCAAATTTACAGGAATACATTAACGTTAAGGAAGAAAGGCAAAGGAAAGGAACTGTAAAAGTGTTTTGTTTTGGTTTGGTTTTTTTCCCTTAAATTAATCCCTCAATTGACATACTTAGGGTGAGGGTAGCGAAGCACTGGAACAGGTTGCCCAGATAGGTTGTGGACACTCCCTCTCTGGAGGTGTTCAAGACCAGGCTGGACAAGGCACTGAGCAGCCTGATCTAGTGGGAGGTGTCCCTGCCTATGACAGGGGATTGGAACTCGATGATCTTTGAGGTCCCTTCCAATCCAAACTATTCTATGATTCTATTTGCTCTGTGGCAGAACATGAGGGTTACACAGATACTTTTCTCCTGTCATCTCTGCAAACTGATTTGTATTACAAAAAAAGAATGAAAATTACACTGGCTTGTAAAGTTGCAGATACTTCTGATCTGTAAATTCCCCATGTGCTTTTGTTAAATAAAGGCTTTGTCATAATCCTATCTGGCTTTGCCCTGTGAACAGTGGACAAAAGGTGCAGGCTTGTTAGCCTCTTCTGAACTTCAGCCCTCTTTGGGATTAGTTTCCTAGGGATATCCAGAAAGATTTCCTGTAAAACACACACACTCACACTATCTGATGAGCTATTCACAAGGGCTGGGTGTTTAGATTCACAGTTTATACAGGCACATTTAAAATAGGCAATTTATTTGGGAGCAAAGTACAGTAGCTTAGATTAGGCATTTCTCCCTTATATTATTACCAAATGCAAATTACACTAGATAAATTAACAGTCAGAAAAGGTGTTTGCTTTTTGTTGAGAGAAAAAACCAAAGAAAAATAAATCACATTACAACCTCTGTGATACCTCCATCCTTCCCTAAACATGCAGCAGAAACAGCTTCTGTGAAGCTTCTCATGGGTTGCTGGTTGTACTGGACAAATCAGATACTGCTGTTGTTACGCTTTGGTGGGGAAAGCAGAAGTATGTAATGGATATCATAAAAATGCAAGGCAGATCAGAAGGATAAAAAAATTAGCAGAGAATAATTCTATGAGCTTTCATAGTTTGGAGCTGGAGTTTCTGCTCCAGAGAATGTTCTAATGATACTGTAAAAATATGCAAAATTTTCTGAAAACAAGAAAGGGAACTGTATAGGCTGTGTCATATATTGCAATTCACAGGCTATACAACGGGTTTCTGGAGTAGTTAATTCGCACTTTTACACACAGCAAACTGTTAATGACAGGCTGTCATTAAAATGAAATTTTCACAGGCTGTTAGGACACTGTCCTTGAAAAGTTCGGTTCCTGTGAAAGCTGTCAATATAACTTGCACAGAAAGTATTTTGAATCTGAAAAAGAAGATGGTAAATCATTATTAATAAAGTCTCTTGTTAATGAAACAATAAAATAACAGAATATCATCTGGCAGACAGTTTTGTCCCACTATTGACATTATGAAAAGCTATGAAATCAGTGTAAACAAGAAGAAGCTGGATGATTTTTAAAAACTGCAGAGTGAAACTCAAGGTCATTTAAAACAGAAATCTAGTCAACATCATTGCTACTTCTGTAATTTCAGTATTTTTTGTTTGAAATATTATTGTTTCAAAGAAATCTATAGCTCTGAGATTAGATTGTTCTCCAGCTGATCATTGGGGCTTGGTGATTCTTTGACATGTTAAAATGCCTCAGACTGAAATGAGAGAGGTCCTTGGGAGCCATGGGCCTTTTGTAGTGGGACACAGGACAAATGGGCTTTGGGAGACAGTGACAACTGTAACAAACCCCATATCCCTGAGATCTCTTCTCACCATCAGCACAGGATCCTAAGGTGAATGGCCAAGGAATCACAAGAACTCTAGTCTGCCTCTCCACAGTGACCAAGGAGGAAATCAGCAAGTATCTATGCCTTGGTGATGATTAATTTCACTAGTTTCCTCTTCCTCCTGAAGCAAATGTGAGGCAGGTTGTTTACATTATTGAATAAAAATGCTTTGGCTAATGAATATCCTGATCAAACTGTTCTGCTTTCCCCCTTTTCCATACCCCTGAGATGCCAGAAATTCTCTCACTGATGACCAAGGTTTTCTGTTCTAAAGAATGAGTAATTGACTAGTTCAGCTAGAAGTGATATTTTGAAAACTTTTCCCATAGCCCTCACTGGGTACTAAATGCTCCTGCAAATCAGAATCTCATCCATTTCATTTGTTGTAATATAAAGGAGAACAAAGCTTTCATGTCTGTGGTAATATTATTGCTCATTCACTTTTGTAGCAGACTGTATTTGTGGCTTCAGTTCTTGGTTTTCTGTTACAGTTAAAGATCATCTGAGCTTTGCTAATTATTCTTTTCTTCTTAAAATGCTGTTGTAATTTTCCTTCTTTGTGTTACCAGAATCACTGATTTCAGTGAAGGCCACTGTATGAATTGCCCCATCCTGTATTATTAAAATTTTTTTCTTAAAAAAAATGCTGGTTTCAATGTGTTGTCAAAAGGTAGAAAAAAATATTTAAGTGAAAACAAAATTATTTAAGTGAAAAGTTTTCTTCAATATTTGAAATTTCACATCTATGTTTCTTTCTTCAGTACTTCTTAGTTAGTTTTAGTTTCAGTAGTAGTTTGTTTTTCAGTTTTACTTTCTTAGAAAGTAGCATATTTTCCTAATACATTTATTACCATTTTGTCTCTTCCTTCTTGAAGATCCAGCACATTCATGGTAATGTTTAGATTCATTGGTATGATGGTAGCTCATATATACTGAACCACGGACCTCCAAATTACAAGAAATTTAACATTTATTCTTGTCACTGCTGCCTAATATACTTTTGTTCTTCCATAATTGCCATTTATAATTGCCTAGCTCTCAAACTTACAGAAATTCTCAGTTTACTTAATCATTTCCCCATTCAATTATTTTTAAATACAGTAGGTGGCCTATCAATCTCGTACACTATAATTGATTCACTCTGTGCAATGTTTTCAGTCCTGGTCCACATGGATTGCCAGAGGATCATAAATCAGAAGTAAATAGCAGAGCAGAGAGTGAGGTGAGTGCATGCATGTGGGCAGTGCATCTCAAGAGGATATGTCAGGACTCCTTTTTACACATAGTTGCATTCAGTATATCAATTTAGGATGTGGTATGGAGAACAAAGGTGGACAGACAGGAACAAGAGATAATCCTCCCATGATTCCCACTGCTGCCTTCCTAAGGTGTAAGCCAATATGAGTCATTCCTCTCTAGGTATCAGCCTTATATGTGACCACGAAGGTTATTGTTATCAGTAAGATACCGTAGCTTTAGAGCATCTCTATATTCCCTGGCAAGGGGCTGATAGGCAATGGGCAGAAGGTCATTGTTGTCTATTGACAGCAAATGGTTGCTTAAGTGGCAATAATGAGTTAGTAGAAGATGTGGATTCCGAGGATACTGAATGAGCAGATGCACAAACATGTACTCCCAGCTCTCTTGATCCGGGATCAACAATGAGTGCAATTAGTACACTTCCCAAAGGACATTGAAGCACTTTACTGGCAGCACTGGCACCAGCTGGGGGGCTCAGAGAGCCCACTCAAAACATAAGGACTAGTAAGACACAAGGGAAACCTGTTTCAGTTACTGAATTTGGTCACATTCATTTGCTGACTAACAGGTAGTATCTGTGTGGAAACTATGGCATCAGTCCTGTAACAACAAAAGCTTTGCTTGCACTGGAGCAGTGCAGTGAACACTACTGCAGTGCAGGATACTGCCTGTTGCTACTCAGATTGTGTTTTGTTGTCTTCACATCCAAGATACTTCTATAGTTGTGCTTGCTGCCACAGCAGCAAAGAGAAGATCACACAAGTTATCTGTGTTATGGATCACCTAATACTCCATCTGATAGATCTAGGTGTATTTTGTGGCATTCCTGGTGATGTTTTTAGGAAGTAATTCCACAGAGCCTCACTATATCTTTCCCAGCCATCACAGGTGGCTATAGACTAACCCAGACTGTCACTGTGACCTAGCCAGTCAAACAAGATGAATCTTGTGTCATTCTTCATTGGCACATCATTTTTTCACTGAGAACCTTAACAAGAGGAAGGTACCAAGAGGTCAAATCACAAATTACAGAGCATCCTGAAAGCCTGAGGAGTCTGAGTGTATAAGCTATGATCGATTGGCTCATTTCTCTGTTGTCTTTTGCTGTAACAGAAAGACCGAAATGTGAACAATTTACACTGTTTTTTTGAATGATACACATTTCTACGTCCATTTCTAATGTGTATTATGTAATTGCATCTGTCACTAAGTCAAGTAGATGAGATCCATGTGGTTAAGTATGTAAAGAATGTACTAGTTTCAACTAGTTTATCTGCCTGCTACCCTCTTCTCCAGAAACCTTCATTCAACTCCCAAACTTTTGAGCTGTTTTGAACTGGTATATTTTTTTTTTCCTCTTTGCTGCAATCTAACCTGCCACACATTTGTTTTCTTTTCTGAATAAGCACACATATTTCTACCTAAAGGTATAGTAGTAGTAGTACCAGAAAATAAAGAGAGAATACTGAATACTCTTGTACGTAAGAGCTGAATAGTCTGAAGATCTACAGAAATGAAACTGGGTATATGGTATGACAGGAAAGAGATAATCTCAAAGTAACCCAGTATTCTCTGCTAGCCTCAAAAGCACCTGTTACAAAGGATTTTGCAGTCATGAGACTGATAGTTAAGTTGAATTTTCTAAGTACATACTCATAACATTATTTTTCTTGTTTTCAGCATTGTCCTCTTTCCCCATGGCTGTGTCTAAGATATACTAAACACAGAGGGCATTGCCATTGTTCAGAATTAAGGACTCAGTGGTAGAGGTCTGTGATCTCTGTCAATACTGGCTGTAGTGAGAGGGAACAGGTAACCATCAACTGGGGACAAATCAAATCCACTATGAAACCCAATACACTCTGTGTTCTTCAGATTATTTAAGTGAAAAATACAAGTACTGGCTAGTTCTTTTTCAGAAATATTCATGATAATTTTATTACATTTCTTTATTTTTTTTCAGTGCCTAGATGCCTGTAAAACTCGCATAATCCTGTCCAAACACAGATGCATTTTTATAAAAAATATGCAGAAAACATACGGTTGATTTGTCAGAACGCACTTGAATGTAACAGTATTCCTCTTAAATCTTTGCTGTTCATGATAAATACAACATAACAGACACTATAGATTATTTCTATGGTGCTTGTACATACATACTTTCATCAGAAACTAGATTAGATTGGCAATTTAATTTCTCTATAAAGGACAAATTATTAAACAGAAAAATTTTGTTTTTAAAGAAAGCAATTTATCTGAAATGAATGCAAAAAAGAAAAAATAACCCCAAAACTTTCATCTAGCTTCTTCATAGGTAGTGTTGTAACAAAAGGTGACCTTTAAGCAAAAGCTATTATAGGAAAAAAGGAGAAGTGGTTTTCTTCCATTATGTAAGAAGATAGTTTGTTTGTCCTCTTTTCCCACATTATAACCCATTTGAAGAAGTAATATTCAGTTGAAATTCAGACATAAGACTGAATGTGAATGACATGTGAATAAAATTCCACACATTTTACTGTGTCTAGTAGAGATATTTTTAAGGCTTGGTTCTTGGCAAAATCACCTTACTTTAATTCTTGTATAGCTTGCAGCTTTTTGTTTAAACTAATGTAGAAATAGCAGTTTAGAAGGGGAAAGATCAGTAATCTGCCTTGTCTGACCTTTGGCTTCTGCACTAA
This sequence comes from Turnix velox, assembly GCA_013400935.1. Taxonomy (NCBI): domain Eukaryota; kingdom Metazoa; phylum Chordata; class Aves; order Charadriiformes; family Turnicidae; genus Turnix; species Turnix velox. Next base: position 282,590 of record VZTY01034113.1, on the reverse strand, counting down.
CTATCGACTTGTTTCTGCCCGTGGTAAATTTTCTATTAGTGTTTTGAATTAAATCTGTGCTAGTGATGCATTTTTCTTTTTTTCTCCTTAAGAAAGGATCTGCTCTTGAAGTTCTGACAGAATATCCTTTGGCCCCTGGTTCTGGTGTATTCCTGGGGTCCCTTGTAGGCTTTCTAGTTTGCTTCTAATTGTCACTAGCTTTTCTCTAAGTGCTGTTGCACCCATTTTTTTGTCTCCATCCTCCTAGTTTTTGATGGGCAGATAGGCAAGACATCAGACTTTTGTTTTTCTTCAATTGTAACACATGAAATACTGTGCCAGATGAGATTTATTATCTAGTGTCCTGTTTCCAACAATGGCCATTTTAAGGCATTTCAGAGATCAGTAAAAGAATTTGCATCCACATCTGACAGACATATGCAACTTCTTTAGATCAGATTTTTGTCCCTATATCAAGGGAGTAAATAGCTGACTGATGTTCTGCACACTCAGAGTTATTGTTTCCTAAGTTTCCCTTGAGCTATCTTAACATCAACAGTGACATAGATTCTAAAATATTTCAGTATTTCACTTTTTTTGAAGGACCAGGGGGAGAAGGATCAGAGTGAGATAAGGTACCAACACATTTACACAAACATAAAAGCACATGTTTTTAAAGTAGGACATGAGCATCAGCAATCCTCCAACCCAAAGGATCCATGTTTATGTGAAAGCATATACAGGAATATATTTGGACAAACATATGCTTAGTACTTCTTGACTCTCTTTAGTGGCCAGGGTAGAGGTCACTGAGTGCATGAGGCTCGGGTCACCCTTTTGTTACACCAAAGGAGTGCCTGGCCATGAGCCATGGTCTTCTCAGTTCAGTCAACAATGTGGAAGCCCTTGCCTGTACAGTGCAAGCGCGTAGCCCTAAACTGGAGCTAGAACAGTACCCTGTAATCTTTTTGTGGCAATTATTTTGTCCCATGTCCTTCTACTCAAGGTCTTATTTCCAGTAAGGCAAAGTTCCCTAAACACCTCTAAGCTGACCCAAAGGTTAACTGTCCTAGAAATGAGAATCTGCACAATCCTCTATAAACCAGTCCAGTGTCTGAGAGCAAGCATCCAGAAAAACATCCTGCCTTCTGCACAGATAACAGCTACAAGCACATTTATCCCCTCATACAGAGATGCCCAGTTAATTTGCTCACCCATGCAGACAGTAATGAAGCACTAAACGTGATAGATAGTTGCAATTGATCTTCCCTGGATGTAAACTGAGGTTGTTCCTTTGAGATTGAGATGGTAACAAACCTCTATACCAGCTGAGAATCTGGTCTTGCAGCAGTATGGATATAGCTTTGCAGACTTCCTGACCAATGAAAGATCGTGTACTCTGTGATTTGCTCTTGGATTAAAGTTATATTTGTTAAAAGCATCTTTCCATCATGGATTTAATGTAATAAAAAATATCTTGGGCTGTGTAAAAAGGGGCATGCATCTCTGAAATCAACATCTTTCATTATTGCTAAAATATCATCAGAATATTATCTTTTTCAAAAGTGTCCACATTTACTTCTTTGATGTAGTTACTTTTGTTAAAATGTTTTGTATTGGCCCACAAAGTGAATTTTTTGTGTGGTATTTTTCCTAAGAAATAAGATCTCCATGAAATGCAACATTATGATTGTATTTTTGAGTTGGACAAAAGTAATTTTTACAGGGAAAACATGTTTCCTTCTAATGACATGCCACAAGCTGATTCATTGTTCACTTGTGTAGCTTCAGTGCTGACTTTTCTAAATAGTTTTATCCTTTTTCATGAAGACTTCTTTTTTATTAGTTCTGCTCCTTAAGTGTGATCACCTAAATTATACATTTAGGTGTATAATTTCCACCATGAAACATCTCCTTAGTATTGTTAATTCAACTCTGCCTTTTGTTTCATGTTTTGTTGTCCTGTTATTACTGTTACTGCTGTTATATTCTCACTGAAAGTGTGAGGGATGCACAGCACTCAAGAATGACAGAAGGTTAAATATTTAAAAGCCCAAAGACTGGATTTTCCTGGCTTTTTGTGTAAACTCACATTTTTTTATCCCTCTTGGGATAAAGTGTCTTCAAAACCAATGCAATATTTTGCTAGCATTGTACATGGTATTTCTCTGGCAAACATCAGCTCTCCTTGCTCATGCCTGGGGCCAGCTGGTTGCTCCTTAGCAGTGAAGAGGAAGCCATTTGCAGTAAGGACAGGCACAGCCCTCGTCCTGAGGTAATCACACGCCTGCTTAGAAGAAGAGCTATGAGCTCCTGAACAGCAGACACAGCATTACATGTCCAAGTGGCTGTAGACAGAGGCTCAATATGCAAAGCCTTGCTTACCTCAGCTGGCTAGTGGCTATAGGAATGCACTCATGGTCAGATTAGACCAGGAGTAATAGGCTCGCTTCTGCTTGACTGAAAACAATGATTTTGAAATTGATTTTGGAAGGGGAATCCCTAAAAGCAAGCCAAGTTGAAAGGTCAGGAAGCACCTGGAGAAATGAGTGATACCTGATACTTTGCTATGTCCTGCTCTTAGAATCATAGAATCATAAAATGGTTTGAGTGGGAAGGGACCTTAAAGATCATCTAGTTCCAACCCTTATGCTATAGGCAGGGACACTTACTTGGGAGTATAAAGATGAAAATGGAATTCTCTATTAATGAACTGTCCTATCCCAACTTTATCCTGCAATTTAAGCATGATTCATCATCTGGAGACTGTTGCATTCTCAGCAAGGCAATTGCCTTGAGGTTGTAAGCTTTATTTAGAGAAAAAAAACCTAGTGTCATATCATAAGGTACTGAAAAAATACCTTAAGGTTAGGCCCTTTTAAGACAGCTGTGAGCTGAGCAGTTATCTGGGTTGCACTAGATTTCAACTATTGTAACGGATTTCTGCAATGAGCACCTTGCTAAGTGTAAAGTAGTTATCTAGTGCTAATGAAGTTATACACAATGAGATCTGCAGCATTAACTTTTTGTCTTGTTTAGTGTAATGATTTTTCTTCCCTAATAGAGGCACATGCTTACCTAAGCAGCTTTTTTTGGACTGCCATTTTATAATTAAACTATGAGTTCCACTTTTTGTGGCTCCAGCCTGAACAGGCACTAATATATCCAGAAAGAGCAGATGTATTCTTAAAGGTCTTCTAAGTTTCCAACCTTGAATAATTTGTCTCTGATGCTTTGCTTAATTATAATCCATTCAGAATAAAAGAGGATGAATTTCTCCCCTCGAGCAGAGCCAGGATAAATTCTAGCATATCTACTCTATAGAAAGATTGCTTTTTCATTGTGCCAAATGGAATACTGCATGTAAAACTACTTCATTGTTCATTAGTGTACCATTAGGCCCACATTCACTGGTATATCCTGCCTGCTTTGAGCCATTCTGGTGATGCAAAGCAGCTGTAAACTCTATTTAACAGCCTGGTTAATCCAGGTTTACAGCTGTTTTGTGTGTCTGCCAAAGAGTGATGAATCTGGGGTGTACTGGTAAATCTGGCCTATCAAAAAAGAAAGAACTCACATTATTATTTTACCACTTCTAAAGCTGCCTGTGCTACTTTTTTGTCAGCATGACCTGGCTCTCCACTTTTTTGCATAGCTTTGTGGAACTTTCTAATTACAAAAGAGGAAAAACATGTCATGAAGCTAGAGTTTAAATATGAAATATATTAGAGAAATATATGGTAGTAGAGAATGAATTAGGAAGTAATGGAAGATGATCAAAGGGTTGGAGCAACTGCCCTATGAGGACAGGCTGAAGGAGTTGGGGTTGTTCAGCCTGGAGAAGAGAAGCCTCAGAGGGGACCTCATAGTAACTTATCAATACCTGAGGGGGTCCTACAGAAAGGCAGGGGAAGGAATTTTTAACATAATATCGGATGGGAGGACTAGAAACAATGGATATAAATTGGAGGGGGATAGATTTAGACTTGACATAAGAAAGAAATTCTTTACAGTGAGGGTGGTGAAATACTGGAACAGGGCACTGAGCAGCCTGGTCTAGTGGGAGGTGTCCCTGCCTATGGCAGGGGGGTTGGAACTCGATGATCTTTGAGGTCCCTTCCAACCCAAACTATTCTATGGTTCTATGATTCTAAGTAGCCTGAATTACAGTAAGGAGGCAGAGAGATTCATAGTAGACATATTATATATGACAGAAATACTACAATAAGGATCAGGAAAAAAAATCAGCACTCACCCAATCCCCCCAGATTTTCCCATTTTAGCAGAAGCTTCCTTGCCCAAGAATCACTGAGAGCCGCTACTTCTCCCTGGCAGCCTCCATATAGATATCAGCTCCTCTGGATGGAGTGGACCAATGGAGGCAGATGGTGGTCACTGTCAGATGTTCATGCTATGCCATCAGATCTGCACCTTCTCAAACATTTGTCACATCTATTCAGCCAGAAAAACTTTTCTGTGCACCTCCTGAAAGGGATGCAGCCTTTCTACAAGAGATCCCCTTCCTTGTCCATTATGTGCATTTATGGAGCCTTTCCCGTCTGGAGGGAAATCCCTCTGTGCTGGTGTCAGAAATAGCAACGTGAGAAGATTTAGAGTCTACTTACACTGCTGCTATGTCAGGCAGGATGTAGGCTGACTTCATATAATCTCTTTCAATGTGTAACACAATTTGAAAGATAACTGCAATCAGACTTCCACTGAAACCAAACCAGGTTATGTCCTTTTGTGTTTTCTCTTTTATTCTTCTTCTGTGCTTGTTCAGGGCTTTCCCATAACAGATTTTCTGACCTTCTTCCATACCATGTACCGATCTTATTCTCTATCTCAGTGTTCATGCCTCTCTTATCAGGTAAACATGAATAGGCATAATATGAATATAGCTAAATCCAAAACCAATTCAGAGAAGAAGTAAAAAAATTCAGAGGTTTTTTTTTAATTAATTTAATTAAAAATCAAAAGGAGATGGTAATATCAGTGCATCTACAGCCAAGCATAAGGTCCCGTAGGGCAGTCTGGAAAATCCATTCCTACTGTAAGCAACTGTGCCACAGCTGCTAGGGAAGTCATTTGGCAGTGCATTATCCTGGTGATCCTCAGCTGCCTTTTGAGATTCTCCATCTGCAGTAATATTTTCATATAATTCTTTTTCAGGCTAATAAAAATCCTAACCATTTTAATTTTCAGTAATTACATTGCTATCAACTTTGTTGCCAGTGCCTTTTAACCTTGCTGAAACCTTTCATTTGGTAGAAAATGATCAATTAACCTTCTTTGTACCTATACCTGAGACAAAACTACTCCCACCATTTTCCCTATCTTATATTTTTTCCAATTTCCTTTCTATTCTATAAGCTCCAATCAAAACACTCAGATCAGGCATAAAGTACAGTAAAAAAAAAAAATCTTCTTTGGATCCATATGTAGGTCTTTTTGACAAGACAGTATTTGGTTTGAAATAAAAGAACCATACATTTCTTCTCACCTTGAAGATCCTGTTTGCTTTTTTATACTGTGACATTTTGTACCACTAGTCAGACCCTATCTTGCATTGCGATGCAAAGGATGTGTTCTGATAGAAAGTTTTGTGAAAGAAAAGGAATCCAAACAATGCTTTTACACTATGTCACAAATATTTGCCTCTTACATCTAAGTGTCCTGTCATGGAAAAATCAATCATTTGCTGAGAAGCAGAGAGGAATTCTCCCTGCAGCCACTCCAAGCTGAGACACATACATTTTTCCATCAGAAGAAAATAATACCTTCTTTCCCTTTTTATCTGAATGCTCTGTAAAATACCTTTTTTAGCTGCCTTCCAGTACAAACAAGAGAACAGCATTTAGCCACCTGTCTGTTTATGGAGAACCAGGGTTCTTTTGTTCATTTTATCTCAGTGTTTTGCTGGATTTTATTTGAAATATTGGTGGAGACAGACATAAATATATCTGTCATACAATCAGATGAAGTCTCCTCAAGACAGATTAAAAGAAAGGAGGTATATTTTCACCAAGACTTTTAACAGCTGAACAGGCATGACACTTGGTTTTGTAAGAACCCCACTGTTCAACCACACCACCTTTTCTTCCAGAATAGAAAATGTAATTAACCCTGGCAACATTGCCCTGTGGCAATCATTAAATTAGGGCATGAATTCCAGTAATAATGTCAGACACAGTGGACTGTAGTTGTACGCTTGCAACCATCTTTCTGTCTATCTTTCACAATTAGAATTGTTGAGGGGCAGCGCATTTCTATGTGCATGCATCCTCCCTGTGCTTACTGGCATCCACTGAGGAGTTCTTTTTTGCTCTGCTTCTTTATGAAGATCTCTTCTTTTAGGAAGAGTTATTCACAAAGGTGTTCCATCACAGTCTTTCCTTCTTCTCCCTAACTTCAGCTGCTTTCTCCCACACGGCATGAGACACTAGCCCCTAGGTATTTTTCTCCAAAATTTTTGAGTGGGTGGAGACCCAGTCCTGTGGCCAGAGAGTAGGACTGTCTTGCTCCAGTGACAGTCATACTGATGCATGCATACAGAAGCAATGTAAACCATTATTCAACAGGGGATGTATTCAACAGGGGTGATGACAGACCCAGTAAAAATGTTTCTGTGAGGAGAAGGTAAACATTACGCTCTTCCTGGGCACCTCCCTCTGCTTCCCCCCTTGGCATTCGAAACACGACAGATCATAAGAATATTTGCCCTTCTTTTTTCTGGCACATTCCATAGGCTGATTTGGGGCTGTCATCTTTCCAAGAGCCATAAATAGCCAAGAGCTTGTTTCTATCACGCTGTGGTGGAGAATTGTGCTGTCTGCATCTGCAGCTCTGGTAGCAGTTTTATCACTTCCCCAGAGAAAGGGAGAGTAGCCTCCCTGGAGGGGGAGACAGAGAGGGAAGGTGTGTTGATATGTTTAAAGGTTGGTGATTGTCGGTCTTTGGGAATATTCAGAAAAGTTTACATGCTAATCTAAAAGAAGGAAGTTTCTTCAGTACTGCTCTGTCTTTGTTCCTCATTATCTTGCACTTGAAATCTTAGTGAAGGGTAAGATTTCCAAAAGTCGTGCTGACCAACAATGTGAAGTTCAGAACAGACTTGCTCCCTTTATTACTGAGTTATAAAAGTTATTTATGTGGAGCTTTTAGAGACTCCTGAAACTCTGGAGATCACAATGGGAAGTGGCAAGGATTGAACACAGCGTGAAGAATGGATTCACAGATAACTATGTTGCAGTCAACAAGTGAGTGGTTGATGTTCACTTCTAAGGGATTCACATTTGTTTCTTTTGTTCCATTCCAGAATTTTCCATAGCCATAGAGAATATCACATTTTCTCCCAACTAATTTGAATAGCTAAAAAAAGGGTAACTGGATGTTTCTTGTAACTTTCCTCCTTAAAGATTATATTGTTTGTGGGGGTTGTTGTTTTTGGGTTTTTTTGTTTGTTTGTTTTTGTTTTGTTTCTTATTCCTACCTAAATCTTTGTTGTATTATTAAGAAAAATTTTGTTTGACAATTTTGGCATTTACACCCTTTTAATGTCTCATCACAAGAATAACCTAGCCCATCTCTGTATGTTAATTGACTGCTAGCCCTCTAGCTGTGTTATTCTACTCTAATTTCCTTTTAAATTATTCTTATCTTGTGATATTAAGAAGCGCAGATATGCTTGCAGATTTCTGCATGGAATCTTAATAAACAGATTCTGCATTTACTTCCCAGATAACATCTGTAGCTCAATGCAAAGAACTTGTCTGTTTGCCATTGCCAGTCATACACTTATATCTTCCTTGGAGCCTGGCCTTAGGCCTACTAATGTCAGTAAAAATCTTTCTAATTATCCTGTTTATGACCTGTGCTGTGATTCAGGAATAAGTAGCTATTAAATGCTACCTCATCCACCTTTACACGCACAGAGCTTTGCCCATTTCTCCTTACAGGATAAGACAGTTCTTCCTCCATGGAATTTTGTGGATGCTCTGAAGTCCAGAGTAGATGAAATTTTCACTGCTTGGCTCCCCACTGCTAGAGCTCTCCCACTCAAAACTTCTTGAGAAGCTGTTAATTTTTCCCTCATCTCTCCTCAAGCTCACCTGATTAACTAGATAGTATTTCTGCTTGGTTCAATGTACTCTGGTTTTTTAATTATTATTTTCTGCTATTGTTTCCAGTATTGTTAGAGGGATGCTTTTGTTTGCACTGACAGGAATCCAGGCAATTAAGAACAGCACTTGTAACCCCTCTTAATGAATTCTACCATCATGATCCCTGTAGGGGAGTAATGAAAGGAAAACATACTACATATACTCCTAACTTTTGTCTAGAGACAGTAAAGAGAAGACAGTGTCATAGCCAATATTTAAAATTGAAAAATATCTTCAACAATCTGGAAAAATGCCAGGCTAAAATGAACAAACTAGACAACAGTTTTGCAGATAATTATATTATCTATTACATTCATGAAGAGAGATAAAATACAGGTAGAAGGGAAAGAACAAAATTATCACCAAAGATAATTAAATGAAATACTAAAATTTTATTTGCTGTGCCTCAGTTTTTGTAGTCTTTTATGTTACTAACATATATAGAACTTAGTAAAGTCCATAAAAAAGGCAGTGTTATGTTTGTTTCCTATAGGCCAAAGAATTTTCCAGAGGTGCAGCTAAGACCTTGGTGTTGAGCAGGAACAGAAGCTATGGGGCAATCAATACAATTCTTACCAGGACAATGTGTGTCACTGTAATGGCTCTTCTGTGATTGGGATAACAGAAAAATGTTAGGAGAGGGTCCAGGGACAGCAGGTAAAGATTTATATTGTTCATATAAACATGCAGAATGTATGCATCATTGCACACAATTAGCCTGCTGGTTTTCAGTAATTTATAAAGTTTTAGTACATAAATTTACATGTATGGGTGAGGTGGGATAAGTTCTTACAAAAGGCATCTGTGAGCACAGAAAGTCTGTGTGACCTGGTAATGTCACTTTGTCTCATGTAAAAGATCTGGAAAAGCAAGGTCTTCCATTATCCTTTTGTTTTGTGTGTATTGATTTTCTTGCCACAAGTCTAGTCAAAGGACAAATAAAAGGAGAGAAAGGGAAAACAATATCTTTGATTTTGAGACTGTTTGTTAGATGGAGTAATAACATGTGGAGGCAGATTGCAGCCATTGTGCTCAGCTGTTTAAGTCTTTCATAAAGCCCTCAATGTCTTTGGGAATTGTTTCATTGATGTAGCTGAAGCCTGGATCACAGCAAGAGAGTGAATGCACAGACTACATTGCTTTTATGTGAGAATCCAGTGTTGCTCCCAGGTTCTGTATGTAAAATGCAGAGACAAGTCCACCCTTCAGCTGTGGAAATCAGCATCTAAATTTGGTGCAAAGCCTACACAGACTAAGCGCTGTGCTTGCGCCTGAAAAAGTGGTGCTGTATTTATACTTTGTATCAGAAAAAGAGGAGCAGGGAAAGTAATGAGAGAACGTACCCACAGGAATGCTTGCTACCTAAGGATTTAATCAGTTTTTGACACAGGATGAATACAAAGTGTTAAAGCCTACTTATTTAATGAACCCATATGAAATCCCTAAGCAATTTCAGTGATAATTATTTTTTACATTTGGAGCCAGAATTTCAAACGATAATCCCTAATCTAACACCTGCAGTTACAATCACTTGTATATGCAGGTACCTGATTGCATCTGTAAATCAAATAGTTAGATGTTTAAGTAACTTCAGTTGTGTCTGCAAAATTGTGGATGCAATAATACAGGCCTTACTGAGGGCATACTGGAAATTTGGCTTTGCATTGCTCTCTGGTGTCCTTAATAAAAAATACTCACTGTTATTAAAGCTGATAAATTCTTTCTTCATAAAGACAAAGTAGCATCAGCTTAAAAAAGAGGTTCATCATGACAAGAAAAAAGCATATGAGGTCTTCTAAATTCATTTGAGAAATCTTCATTGTACCTTGTGGTTGTAAATTGTGCTTAGAGTGAAAGAAGAGTATGCAGAAACTGTAACGAAGAAAAAAAATAATACTTCCCAATTTTTTTGGATAATAACTGTAACTGCACTACTACTGCAATGGTTTTTTTTCTACATGTCTTCAATTTATTTTCCAGCTCAAGAAAACTTAAATTTTCACTATTAAGCTTCAGCTTTTGTTGAACAAGTATTATTAACTTATATGCAATTTTCTGGAGGATGTACTGAAATTCGTCACAGAAAAGAATCCTTATAGCAATTTTCCATATCTTACCCAATTTTGTTTATTCACTACTTTACCAGAAAGAGAAATGCTATTTTTCTGCTTCTCTAATTGTAAAATGGTTTCAGGCATTTCCCTTATAATTCATCTTGTGCTTGAATATGTTTCAAAACATGATGATCTTCATTAAGAAAAAGCTATGAGTATCAAAGTTGAAAATGAGGTTTGAAGAAAAAGTGTTTCTTGGTAAAATTTTCACTTTAAAATGTAATTATCAGTAATTAAATTCGTGAGTGTTTCATGACAAATTGATAACTTGAGTTACTCATGATTAATTTGCATGATTGACAAGAAACTCCTGTGAAATCAAAGATTTTACAACTGTGTGAAATTCCTGTAGGGGTTTCAGAGTCAAGCTGGTAAGGTATAAATATTATGCTAAGGAATATTCCAGTATCATTGGCCCATTTTTGCCTGCACAAAGGGATAGTGGGGTTTATTTAATTGATTTTCCCTCACCTAAGCAAGCTATTACAGAGTTACTGGAGTGTGCATGCCTTCTTAAAACAGCACAACTGATCATTTTCCCCCATACATTGAAAAGATTTAATTGTCAATATACTGCAGGCTTTGTACTCTGATAGAAATCTGTAATTACATGAACCTTCAGCTTTTTAATTGTGATGCATTCTCTGTTTATTTTTCATACCTTTGGTCTGCAACAGCTGCTATCAAACTATGATCTGTGGATCATTAGGAAACATATGGCCCAATATGATTTATTTAGGCAGGAATAATTGTGACTGGTGACATTTTGGCTGAAAGGACAAGGAATTAGCATTAGTACCAGCTCCTCCAATGTGCTGGAAAGCAACAACAATAATCTCACAGTGTTATGTCTTAGTGTTACTGCAAGTTTTAATGTCTCTTCCCCCATCTTCTCTTTCCAAGATCATTGTGCATCTGTAAAGTGTATACACAGTAGAATATTGACAACTCATATGCTGTGCTGTGGGACTGTATAATTTTGTTGCATGAACTAAAGTTTGAATTGGAAATTAAAAGATTGTGCAATTGCATATTCTTAGCTGTAGCATGGACTTTTTTTCTGCTGTGTGTGTTTTAACATCAGGCAAAATAAAAAGAAAAATTACTTTAAAGTATGTGCAGTGTATTTAAATATTTGGGAAAAAATCAATTTAGTGAGACATAGCAGATGCAATGGCAAATTATCTTAGCTAAGGCAGCCTGGAAGAGGGAGCAATACAGTGATTTTTCATGCATATGCTCTTTGCTCTTTCTGGTAGGAGGTGACCTTGAAAATGTGAACTAAACACATTGCCATGCAATACTGGTGTAATGAGTCTACATCCATTTCACTGGGCTGTTATGGTTAAGACATAAATATTTGAATGCCACCATTAATAATTATATCACCAGTGAATATTTTACCAGGAAAATCCAGCTAACACAGATTCTAAACTAGCTTTCATGCCTTCTAAGTACTAAAATATCAACAGTAATCCCTCTATACATAGCCCCCTGATAGCATAAAACAGTGTGAATTATTTGGTCTTGACAAACCATAGATGAATTAAGCAGTTATACAGATCATGACAAGCAAAATCCTATCAGTTTAGTACTCAAAGTAGCAATCCATTCCTTCTACTTTGATCATTTTACTCATCTTTTTATTAAATTTAGAGGAAAATGGATTTTTTCACTGCCCATGCCAGAATCCCATGGAAGTCTGACAGAATAGCACAGAATTTAATTTTTACTTGCTATTGAGAATTCAAGGTCCTATCATAAGCTTTTCTGCTGCACCTAACAAGCAGTGATTATTAAGTAGTGGTTGATACCAATATACATATTTTAATCAGAAATCTTATTTGCCCTTTCAGCTACCAATCCATAGATGCACTTACTACACTTGCTCCATGGAGAGTTCAGTGCAGGGAAAGAACAGCTCATTTATTCCGCAGCTTGTGTTAGTAGGTGAGAAATCCAAGTGTGGTTTCATAAGAAGTTCAGCAAGTAGGGAGAGAAGGAACTGCTGGATCAACTTAGCTGATTTGTATTTTGCTGATCCTAAAATTTTACTCTTAATTTTTGTTCCTTCCAGCCAAACTGTGCTGAACAAAATTTTGTTGCTCATGAAGCGAAGGGAAAGGGTGCTCTCCCTCCAGAGAGATAACACTTGGGTGAAATTGGAGGGACAAAGCTGGTATCATCTTTCATCTAGGCACCCCATTTGCTGAAAATTGTTGCCTGAAACACCGCATTGCTAAATTTGGCATGTGATGATGGGTTGAGATCAGAGGCAGATGCTGCTGCTGTGGAAAAGCATCTCTTTGGTAGGATCCTCCATGTAACCTCCTTACACATAAGATGCATTGCTGCTGATTAGCAGTTTTTGTGTTTCTTTCAAATGTAAAGTATCGATTGCATACATGAAGCATTAGTATTTCCTAAGTAGGAAGAGATTCATGGAACAAAGTATTAGTTAGGGAAAAACTTTAGAGCCTTCTCACCAAGTTCTGGTTCTCCAGATCTACCAGACAATTCTTTATCCACCTGAAAATGTTTTATAGCTTTTGCATCTTGCACCATACTAATAACACACATTAACTCTCTAATGTTGAGCACCTAGGTTAATCATGTGCTTAGCCTTCTACAGTTCTGCAACTACACAAGGTTGCTTTAAACCAGGGTGTATCAGTGCTGAGAGTGAGTGTCTTGTTCATGTAATATAAAGGCTATATTAAGATTATGCATGTATGCAATAAATCCCTTTGTTTACTAGACTGAGCATAAAAGTTATTGAAGTGTAGCTATGCGTGTTGCTGTGTCATTTAACTCCTTAGTAGCCTGAACACTTCAGTCAAGAATTTTTGAGTTTCAGTTAACTGTAGAGAAAAAAAACATTGGCCAAACCACATTTCATTAAAGACTGTCCTGTAAATTTGGTGATTGTAGTGCTTGCACCCTTGTGGGAATTGCAATGTTACTCAATTACGAGTAACAGCAGATGCAGCAAATGTGATTTATCTCTACTTCAGTAATGATCATGTCTACTAGCAAGAGCTACCTTCTAACAAATCACAGAATATCAGGGACCTCAAGAAATCATCAAGTCCAATCTCCCTGCCAGAGCAGAAACTCCTAAACCAGGTCACACGGGAATGCACCCAGTTGGATGGTCTGTCCATGTGTTGTTTTACAAAGCAATGATCAAATATGGTTTTGTATAATGCAAGCACTATACTTGTGAGGAAGGCAGAATTGATTTCCAGGCAGTTTCTCCACTCTTCTCACTGGCTTCTGACCTGAAACCTGCTTGTAGCCTGAATCAGAGAGGGATTCAGCAGGCAGTGTAAACTGGGTAGGGAGCACTCAGGTATCAGCCCATTACAGATACCATGGGAAACTCCATCCAACTGGAAGAAACAATGGTAACACCACTCTCTGTCTCCCTGAGACAGAGGACATTCCTGTCATTTTATTGTCAATTTATGGACTGAGCCAGAAATGCCTGTGTGATCCAAATGAAGTGTTTTTAAATGCACTCACGTGAGAGAGATTGATATGTATTTTGAGAAGATGATAAGAGTGTTACATGTTTTGGTCTAGATGTGATAATATTAGGTTTAAATATCTGTTGTCTTTGAAAGACAGATTAAAGAAAAGCATCTACAAGAACCTAAAAAATCTTGGCAAGGCATTTAACACTATTTAAATTACCAGACATTCACCTTGATTTCAGAGTTCCCTGCAAATAATTTGTTGCAGAAGTCCATGTAGTTCTTTTAAAATTTTGGTCCAAACTTCCTTAAAAAACTTGATAGTATGTTTCAAATTTATGTCATATGTGTGTCATATTTCCTAAGTTGCTGTGCACTCTTATGTTGGAAAGAATTCAGCTATTATTTGTTATTTTGCTGTTTCAGTTATCAGTGTTACTTGAAACTCACAGAAGGACTGTATTCTACTTTTGTTTAAACTCAGAGCCCTGATAAGAATTGGTGCAGGAACAACAGTAAAATGCTAGGGACAAAGAAGGCCACAGAGCAACTGCCTTTCACTACTGCCACATAAACCTGAAATCTGTCAGGGAGTAATGTCCCTGAATATCATGTATCAGTCGACACAACCTTGTAATGTTATTGTCCATTTACACACAATAAATCCCCTGCAAATGTGTGAGATTGGTAAAGGTGCCTTTGCTGCACAAAGCTGAAGTGACATGCTTGTGCTCAAGGGAAGCTACACAGTAGGGACCTGACTTCAGACAACTCTGATGCTATCAGCTGCAATAACCAATTTGGTCCCTTAATTTTCCCGTATGCAATATTGTTGACAACTTGATTTTTTGATGGTTGACTGCACTGAAACCACCTCTAAAGACTCCTCAACCAAATGACCTTGAAAAACTACACCCAAATTATTTGTTTTGTTTCTTTTTCTGCAAGTTTACAGCAAACTAATCAATGAGAAGAATTCTTATATCTCAGAAACCTACAGGGATGATATCCCTACATGGTATTTTATCATTGCTTAGAGCAATTCCATTTAATGGAATTTGCTGCAATTTAATTTATTAGCCCAATTTATACTTCACTTCCCATGTAGTTTTGGCATACTAATGGCTTTTAATATCCTCACTAAACAATATCTGGTGATCAATAAAGAAAGTCTCACAAAAATAAATCTACTGCGTGTCATCAGAAGTTGTTTTTAGGCAAAAATTCATGCCTCTCCCGGTGATCTCTTAAAAAAACCCAACAACTCAGCATCAAATGAACATGTTTAAAAGGATTAAGAGTACTGAAGTTTTATTAATTTCTTGTGCTATTGAACCCAATCATATTGTCAAATAGCCAAGAGAGAGCAGGGTCAGCACATGACAGGTTATGACATAACCTGATCCCTGAAAAAGCTGCCAAGTAATCTGCAAAAATTTTCTTTAAGAAAAAATACTTATTCTCTTTATGATTTTTCATGTGAGATAAGATCTTTGGACCCACATGAGGACTGGCTGTTGGCCTAGGAAGTTTTGTGGTTTGTAATTCATAAGGATAAATATTTGATTTATCAGTGGAAAAAAAGAAGTCTGTTTTGGACTGAACTGCTTGACCTTTTCCCAGCCTGTGCTGTTTAGAGCTTCTGGGACTGCTGCCATTGTCTGTGACAGAGAAATACCTGTCTGGGTCACCAATGTGAAGTATAGAATATTTTTAAAAAAATTAATAACCAAGGTATTTTGAGATTCTATCTCAGTTAGCCTCCTGCTGAGACAACATGTCCTGGAAATAGAACAAAGTGACGTCAGCATGGGCACTTTGATTCTTTGAGCTGGGAGATAATGAGAAAGAATATGACTCCTCATTCATCCCCTAAATATACCTTGAGAGAAGATCCTGTTGCACAGTGTCAAAAACAATGAATTTCAAGTTCAGAACTTAACAAAAGAGTTTCAAACTAATAACAGTTCCATTCCAAAACAATGACATGCTCATCATTCCTTTTGGGTCATTCCAGAGTAATATTTGAACTGCTTATGATTTTCACGCTTCCCGCATCTACCTCATTATAAAACATATCAATTCCTACGATACATTATTTAAAAATGGATATAATGAATGGTCGCACTCAAAGAGTTGCAGTCAATGTCCAAGTGGAAACCAGTGACGAGTGGTGTTCCTCAAGGATCAGTACTGGGACCAGTGCTATTTAACATCTTTGTAGGAGATATGGACAGTGGGATCGAGTGCACCCTCAGCAAATTTGCAGATGACACCAAGCTGTGTGGTGCAGTTGATACACCTGAAGGAAGGGATGCCATCCAGAGGGACCTTGACAGGCTTGAGAGGTGAGCCCAAGCCAACCTCATGAAGTTCAACAGGGCCAAGTGCAAGGTCCTGCACCTGGGTCGAAGCAATCCCAAGCACAGATACAGGCTGGGATTGGAGAGTGGCTTGAGTGCAGCTCCGTAGAGAGAGACTTGGGGGTGTCAGTGGATGATAAACTCAACATGAGCCA